>CM035123.1:98220440-98371728 GCA_020205555.1 Panax stipuleanatus | reverse complement strand
CATAGTATAGTATATTATATTATAGTATAGTATAGGGCATAGGGCATATCTTAGGTATAGGTGTATTATATATTATAGTATACTATAGCATTTTATAGTATATTATAGTATAGGGCATATTTCTTTATATTTTATATTATAGTATATTATTGTATAGTATAGTATAGTATAGTATAGTATAGTATAAGGCATAGGGCATAGGTATATGTATAGATATAGGTATAGGTATAGGTATAATAGGTATAGGAGGTATAGGTATAGTTATAAGTATAGGTATATATGTATAGGTAGGGTATAGGGCATAGGGCCTATAGGGCATAGGGGGCATAGAGCATAAGTCATAGGGCATAGGTTATAGGATATAGGGCATATGGCATAATATATATTATATTATATTATATATTATATATTATATATTATATTATATTTTTTTATAGTATAGCAACGTATAGTATGTATATTATATTATTATATTATATTATATTATATTATATTATATTATAGTATAGTATAGTATAGGTATAGGTATGTATAGGTATAGGTATATTATATATTATTATATTATATTATTATATATTATATTATATTATAGTATTGAATAATATAGTATAGGTCTATA
Organism: Panax stipuleanatus; assembly: GCA_020205555.1. Taxonomy (NCBI): domain Eukaryota; kingdom Viridiplantae; phylum Streptophyta; class Magnoliopsida; order Apiales; family Araliaceae; genus Panax; species Panax stipuleanatus. Next base: position 98,371,109 of record CM035123.1, on the reverse strand, counting down.
GGTCTATGTATAGGTATAGGTATAACTCTATGGTTAGTTATACGTATAGGTATAGGTATATATTTTATATTCTTATATTATTATTTATTATATTATAATATAATATAATATATTATATTATATTATATTTTATTATAGTATAGTATAGTATAGTATGTATAGGTATAGTATGTATATTATATTATATTATTATATTATTATAAATTATATATTATAGTATAGTATAGTATAGTTATAGTATGGTATAGTATGGTATGGTATAGGTATAAGTATAGGTATAGGTATAGGTATAAGTATATTATATTATATTATATTATATTATATAGTATAGTATAGTATAGTATAGTATAGTATATAGTATAGTATAATATTGTATAGTATAGCATATTACATTATGTATAGATACATATACATTACACATATAAAATATATAAAATATGTTACATATGTTTACGAATTGGTTTATAGGTCGACCAATATACGAGTCATTTGTAATTCTAAACTTTTTTTGGAATATTATAATTTTTTGATTGGTCTTGCTTGAGAATGTGATGCTTCGTTGGTGGTTATTGATTAAACTAACACGAATCATGTCTTAGCCTTATTGTGATATGAATTTTGAATGAGTTTTTTTGTGTATCTATTTAGTGTATTTGTTCTACTATTTAATATTCAATTTGTTTTATACTTTTGTTGAGAGATAATTTTACACTTGAACACCCTTTTGATTATATATTGATATTTGTTAGTATGAAGAGGTTGTGCCAAGTGAAAATTTTGTAATGTAGAGCTTAATATAAATGTGAGGCATAGCGGTTTAGAAAGGTTGAGTGAATTTTTGTAACTTCCAACTCACAACCATGTAAGATAGGAGATCGTAAAGATAAGAGATTCAAATTTCAGTAGCAAAGGTATTATTTAAATTAGATATTTTTGTTTGAATAATATTGTACTAATGCGATATAAGTTTGAACAAAATTTTAAAAATATTTTGCAGGTTATATTGATTCTTAGCAAGCTTTCTCAATTTAGAAGTTTTTACTTCTCTTGAAACATGAAGTACTATTTATCGATATATTTTCTTTTTTATTTATATTTTTTAAACTTAAATTTTTGTTTGGGAACACATGTTTGACAAAAGTAGCAGCCTTCTTGGAGAGAAGAGGGATGGTAGTAAGAATGTAGTGGGTTTGGATTTTGTGATAGATTTGGGTAAAGTAGGTATATTACTAGTAGGAGAGGGTTAATTTTATAGGTTCTAAATAATTAGGAAAGTGATATTATGTTATATTATATTATACTATACTATACTATACTATATATTATATTATATTATATTATATTATGTATAGATACATATTATATATTATATAAATATATAATATATAAAATATGTTACATATGTCTACGGATTGGTTTATGGGAATATATGAGTCGTGTTTATACTTTGTTTGGAATATTGTAATTTTTTTGATTGGTCTTGCTTGAATGTGATGTTTCCTTGGTGGTTATTGATTAAACTACCAAAAATTATGTCTTAAGCTTATTGTGATATGGATTTTGGATGAGTTTTTTTGTGCATCTATTTAGTGTATTTGTTATACTGTATTTAATATTCTAGTTTATTTTATACTTTTGTTAAGAGATAATTTTACACTTGGATCATCCTTTTGAACATGTAATGATATTTATTTCTATGTCTCTATATGGTTGTGCCAAGTGAAAATTTTGTAATTTCTACTATAAATGTAAGGCATGTAGTATGGCTTAATAGTGCTCATGCGATATAAGTTTGAACAAAATTTTAAAATATTTTGCAGGTTTTATTGATTTTTAGCAAACTTGCTTAATTTAGAAGTCTTGAACATGAGGTAATTTATCACTATATTTTCTTTTTTCTTTTTATTTTTTTAACTTAATTTTTTGGTTGAGAACACAGTTTCACAAAAGTAGCAACCTTCTTGGAGAGAAGAGAGAGGTAGTAAGAATGTAGTGGGATTTGAATTTTTTAATAGATTTGGGGTGGTAAAGAGATGGGCAAGTAGGTATGCGTAGGAGGATTAATTTTATAGGTTCTAATATTTAGGAAAACTAGTGATTGAACCCGTGCGATGCACAGGAATTAAAATTAAACTATTTCACTTGACTAATAAGATAAGCAAATTAATTGCATATAAAATTTTTTTAGAGTTTCAAATTAAAATACTTTATTCATTTTATTTCATGTTCTAAGATTTTAAAATTTGTTCCGACCATCCAAACATTGATAGTAATATAAATATTCTCCAATATCATTAAAGAAAACATGTTACTAATTTAGTTTGTATTTAACAAAACAAATGTTGGCTAATAGTATTTCAGAACAAAAAAAGACTAATACTGATCCATTCCTGTTGATATAGATTATATGGATAACAAAGTTCAATTCCACATCTTGTTACAATACCTACCAAAGTATAATTATTCTGGCCATCCAAACATGGATTAAGAAATATAAATATTCTTCAAGATAATTAAAGAAAATATAATACTATTTTAGTTTGTACTTAAAAACAAATATTCGCTAATAATGTTTCAAAACCCAAAAAGAGTAATATTGATCCATTCCTGTTGATAAAGAATATGTTTAGAACTATTAAAGTAGTCATATGTCAACTCAAATGTAAAATAAATATAATTTCTGTTAGCTCACTACTTTCTGTTTCATGTCATAGCAAAATAATCATATCTTTGTCTCGCACAATGAATCTTGAGGCTCCCTTTCGTCCCAACAGGAAGAAGATCTTGGTGGATTACTTTGTCAACTTCCGCTGGATTATTATTGTTATCTGTGTTGTACTTCCCATTTCCTTCACATTGTACTTCGTTACCTATCTTAGGGATGTCAGATCAGAGTGGAAGTCTTTCAAGCATCGTCAAAAATAACATGAAAAGAATGTCAAGTATGTTGTGAAACGCCTCAAGCATAGAATGATTGCCAAAGTTGATCCTCTAGTCAATATGGTGCAGATCACCAGGGTGAGCAGAGCTTGATGATTTGCTTCCAATATCTATTAAAGTACTCATATTGTTAAATAATCAATTAAAATCAAATCTGTCAAAAAAATAAATGAACTATTCATTCATTTGAAATTAAAGTTCGGTATAGTAAATTATTACTACCTAGTATGACTCATATTAGTAGTTGCTTCAACCATCGTCTAATAGCTCCAAACCAAAAATAAAACAAAGAAAGCACAACAGAGTTCAATGTACCTGAAAAAGGGCAACGATAATAAAAGGATATATGTTTAGTGAATATTTCGAAATGAAAAAAAAATAATTCTTGAATATGTAACAACTCTATCAAACAAATAACTCAATAAAAGAATTGAACTTTGGAATTGATCTGATGTGTAGAAAGATAGAGAAAGAATAAGAGATTATAACACAACCCACATCTCATCCATTCTAATACCTATCACAGTATTGATATTGTTAATTAAATAAATTAAGATTATCATCTAAATCACAATATGATTCTTGAAATAGAATATTAATAAACACCATCTATTTTAAACATAGCAAGCCACAAGGTGACCAAAATTTCATTTCCTCATTAACCAGAAGGAATACATTTGTTTTATATTTATTTGAAATAATATCACCTGTAAAAATACTTTGCTAGCAAAAACAAATAATGGAGGGAAAGATATACCTGAAAGTTATAAGGTGCATAAGGACCACATAATAAGCCAGACACATAACATAAACATCAATACTAAAAAAATGAAAATTTCTTGTTGAATATATTAAAAAAATTTATGAAAAATTATTATTATTATGACATACCTACTTCAAATTTTGAAACACTTTAAATACTACATTGGTTGTAGTATTACTCAATTGTCCATCGTTGTTAACAATCAATAACTTCAGTCCATTTCTGCTTTTTACTCGAGATATCGCAACATATAGTTGTCCATGACTAAAACAAATAGCTAGAGGATATTGTCTTCGTTGAAATTTAAAAGGGAACCGAGAATCTGATGGAGATAGGACCATCCTAGCAATAAATACCTTGTCTCCCACGTTGTTTCCAGAAATGACCTTAGCTTCTATAACATGCTTTCCCAATTGAGTTACTATCAATCTTGTTCCATTACATAATCCAGAAGACTGATCAATATTCCTCAACAGCATAACTGGAACTCCAATCTTCAATTTTAGTTCATGGTTTGGAAGACCAGATGATGAAATGGAATTTAAAAATTCAGATGTGCATAAATCTTCATGACTATCGACATTGACATCTGCTTTGCAAGCACTATCAGAACTTAAATAAGTTTTTTCCTTGCCTGGAAGTATTGAAAGTATAAAGTCATTCACTGTCTGTACAATTTCAAGTGTAGGCGCTAGGATTGCCCTCTCTTCTAGATAATTAGCACCACCCATTTTTTGAATCAATGATGGATAAGTGCTTTCAACAATTGCTACTAATGGATTATCCGAGTCCTTTATAAGGAGATCATTAGGTATTTCTATAGTTCCCTCACCATCCTCGTGACCTCCAATCTCACCATCACCGATCTTTAAGATCCATTCTGAGAACTCCTTTATATGCTTCAGATTAGAATCATCAACATTTGATAGAAGCCTCATATTTTTTTTCAATCTTAAAACCTTGCAAAACTTCCACAAATATGAAGAGTTTATTGTGGCAAACACGATGTCTTGTCTTGTCCCCTTTGGAACAACAGGCAAAATTTGTCTGAAATCACCTCCAAAAATCACAACTTTACCTCCAAAAGGTTGCTAAAAACTTAATGATTTGAAAATCTAAGAACATCCCTTAATGTGTGATCCAAAGCTTCGAATGAATATTTATTAGTCATTGGAGCTTCATCCCAGATTATGAGCTTGCACTTACTTATTAGTTTTCCTTGTCTAATATTGCAACACGAGTCCTCATTGATGCACAAAGGAATCCCAAATCTGGATTGAGCTGTCCTCCGACCAGGAATCAACAAAGATACTATTCCACTGGATGCAACAGTAAGAACAATTTCTCCCTTGGACCGCAAGGCTGCAGATAGTGTTTTTCATATAAAAGTCTTACCAGTTCCTCCATATCCATACAAAAAAAATATGCCTCCATTATTTACCTCTACATCATTCATTATTGTTTGAAAAACTCCCCTCTGCTCATCAGTAAGGTAAGGAAGAAGTTTTTTGTATTCTTCAGCCAAGGCAACTTTGTCATAGGAAAGCTCATCTCGTATTAAACTATTTTGAACTTCAGCGACATACGTTTCATTTAGGAGCGGCATTGGAGAATAATCTTTAAGACTTCTTCCATTTTTTTGTAACAACTTCTGAATCTCTGCAAGAGTTAGATCTTTAACCTCCATATCATTAAGTTGCAAATCTGAATGCATTAAACAGGTAAATGTATAGAGTGAGAATTATATTCATTTCCAATAATAACTAAATAAATTAACTTAAAATATTGGAATGGTAGATTATATGGATTATAATGAAGTTGCAAAGTTACCTTGTATTTGTAAAATACTTTTTTGTTTATGAAGCACGTCTTCTCCGAACAATGACCACGTTTGTTCCCATACAAATTCAGGTCTAGACATGCAATTCGACAAAAGCAAAGTAACAAATAGATTCCTAAGGTAATATGCTGAACCCCATAAGCTTGCTTCTTTGATGGCATCAACATATTCTCTATCATTATCAACCAATCCCAAAACATAACATGCTTCTTTAAAGGAAGAATATCGAACTCCATTGATAGTTCTAATATCTTCATAGCACATGGGACCTTTGACAACATTCAACATAATTCTCAGATAATGCATGTCACCACAACCTGGATGTACATAAAATAACCTTCCAATTGAGAATCCTCTTTTCCTTGGGAACCATTTACGCTCTTGTTGTTTCCATACAAATTTTGTTGGAAATTCAGCATATGAGAGATTTCTAGCTTCTTCATATTGTTGATTTGCATCCATCCAAGTCATAAACATTGATTGTTGAGATTCTTTTCTTGTCAAAACATCATCTATTGCTTCATCATCAGGAAAAACAATAGTTTGCTCATTAGGAAGATGGAAAGACAAACGTTCAACTGGAGGATTTCTGTAATGAAGATCAAATGCGAAAATTCTCCAAGATGCCTCACTGGGAGATACATATCTACAATCATAGTACATCTTGATCTCATCTATGTTATTTTCTCCTTGATCAGTACCTTGGCTTTGATAGAAGGTAGCAGTAACCCTGTCATGACCTTTATTCACATATTTAAATAGATATTTGATAGATCTTGACTGATTACACCATTCAACATTGATATGAGCATGATACTTCTTCAGAAGGAATGCATTGTATGGAACTACAAACCTTTAATCAATTTCAATTCCTTTCTTCTTAATTATTCTACCATTATCCCTTCTTCTGTAGATAGGATACCCATCTGAATCAATGAATGTTTTGTCATTGAATTTTTTAGGAAATTTTTTTGTACACTTTGTGTTCTTCATGCACGGCGAACGTGTGTTATAACTTCCACAAGGTCCATGGATCATGTTCTTCTTCACAAGCTCATATAATTGAGGATCATCTTCCATACTTGGAATCTCAGTAGAAATGATCTTATCAATATCATCTCCGCTTTCTACTTTGTTGCTCGGATGCAAGAACAACAAAATATGAGCATGTGGAAGACCGCGTTTTTGAAATTCAATTGTGTACATGGCTGCATTTACAAAAAAACTTTGATTTAATAATTTTGTAGTAAATAGTATAAAATACATGTTAATTAAAAAACATATATTCTAAAAATAAAGTTCCAAATAATATACTTACCGGCACTAACAGCTCCAAAAATTTGTCTTTTCTTCAAGTCACTCATCAATTCTTCCAATTTAATCTTGAAAACTCTACATAATATATCTGGTCTATCCTCAGGTCTTAAACCTTTCCCATTGCAAAATCTTACAATTTCTTCCCATTTTGGATTGCAAGTAAAAGTTATAAACAAATCAGGGTAGCCAGTCCACTTACAGATAGCCATCGCATCTTGGTAATTTTGAATCATATATCTTGTTCCACCAGTAAACGAAGATGGAAGAATCACTTGTTTTCCTATAGATGAAGGACTTGTTTCTCCCCTCAACACAGCGTCATACAATCCTTTATAAATATCTGCTCTCAATTGTTTTTGATGGCAACGAATGAAACACAAACGTTGTGATTCAACCATGGTGTAAGCATCAACAATAAACTGTTGGAAAAGCTTCCTAGAGCATAATATGGTGTCAGCTTCAGAATTTCTATCTTGAATCCTATATGAAAAAAATTGTCGCATTGTTACTTTACTCCTCTTCCGTGAAGAATAACATTTTCCATCATGTAGTGGAACATCATCCCTGTAGCCATCTTCACCTTTAGGAAAAAGTAATGGATATTGCAAAGGCAAGTATGCAGTGTGTAATTCACTAATTCGTCTTAACAATCCACTTTGTGTTTCTAATATAATATCTCTTTCAAAATTATCAGGACCAATATCTCCCGGAATAAGAGCAGCAACTTCAGAAGCAGTGGGTAGATTGTATCTTCTTCCATCAGATATTCGATTTCGAATCAATCTAAGCTTCATATTCACAAGACCTTCTGAATTAAACCTATCTCTGGCCATCCTAAAGGATTTTGCTAGAACATTTTCTTCATCCAACATTTTTTTAAGATCACGAACTATTTCATGATCAAATGAATGAGAACTATTACTCAACCTGAAAAATATATAAAAATACAATTAAAACTACAATTAAATGAAGATCATGATTAATAAATAAAATGTAAAATTTTAATAATTGATTTTTTTTCTATTATAACTTTTTCAATATTTAACATACCTAATAGCACTTATTCTGTTCGCAACTTCATTGTCAGTATCATAGATATATAGTTGAGCAAATTTTGGGGAAGAACCTGACGTGGGGAGCAAGCTTCCGATCAAGTGATGATTTTGTCCATTGAGAACGAAAGAATATGGTCCAGGTCCTTTATTAACACTGGAATCAATCTTACCTCCCATTGATGTAAAACAAAACATCATGTTGTAAGCTCGAATATTCTCAAAGAAATGTTTGCTTTTAGCATCCCCTAAGTGCAATAGATCAAATAATGGTTGGGGAGCTTTTTCCAATAATGGAAGTTGTACCTTTCCGCCCATACAACACAATGAAAACTTTGGATTATATTGTTGCCTATATTTTCCAATTCTCTCATTGTACCAAAACAAAGCACCACAGCTTTCACATTCAAAATTTGGGTCTCCTATGTCGTAATAATCTAGCAATAATGAAATTTATAAATTTTAGTACATATCCATTAAAATCATAATAAAATGTCAATAGTAAAATATTTTGAATCATATAAAATCATAACCAATTTCAAACATTACATATATAAAAAAATATAATTATTAATATTTTTAAAGGAACTACAAACCTTTATAGGATATTTGAACAGAATGATCATCATCTTCAAAAATAATAGACATAAAATTTATTAGCATATAAATTTTGATATAAAATAATAAAACATAAATTCAAGTAATAAGTTTAACAAATATACATGATAATTTACCTTCAAGAAGCGTTTCAACAACTAAATCTTCTAACGGCATACCATGCTTGTTTCCTACAATTAATGATATATGTCTCCATTAATAAATAGAAATCTTATAGGCCATTCAGAAATTTGCACGACTTGAAAAAAATTTAACAAATATAATACTTTAAATAAATTTTGAATTGTACCTCGAATTCATAATTTATAGTAACATCTTCTAAACCTTCAGCATTCTTGTTCCATTTGATTAAATTAAATTTATGAATTTAATACCATATTAAAAAAATCAATAATATAATATAAGTCATACATTCAGCAGACTCAAGAATATTGGCATTGGACATATGAATATCATTTTGTCCATCTTCATCAAATTTGTAAAAATAATTGCATGACCATTAATTTAATACATTTCTCAAAACAAAAAAAATCGAACACAAATCACAAATAAATTAAAAATAATAGACATAAAATTTATTAGCATATAAATTTTGATGTAAAATAATAAAATATAAATTCAAGCAATAAGTTTAACAAATATACATGATAAATTTATATGCAAGAAGCGTTTCAACAACTAAATCTTCTAACGGCATATCATGGTTGTTTCCTATAATTTATGATATACGTCTCCATTAATAAATAGAAATCTTATAGGCTATTCAGAAATTTGCACGACTTGAAAATTTTTAAAGAATAAAATAATTTAAATAAATTTTGAATTGTACCTCGAAATTCATAATTTATAGTAACATCTTCTAAACCTTCGGCAGACACGAGAATATTGTAATCGGACATATGAATATCGTTTTGTCTATCTGCATCAAATTTGTAAAAATAATTACATGACCATTAATGTAATACATTAATGTAAAGCATATAAATATACATGATAAATTTATATACAAGAAGCGTATCAACAACTAAATCTTCTAGCGGAATACCATGGTTGTTTCCTATAATTTATGATATGTCTCCATTAATAAATAGAAATCTTATAGGCTATTCAGAAATTTGCACGACTTAAAAATTTTTAAAGAATAAAATAATTTAAATAAATTTTGAATTGTACCTCGAAATTCATAATTTATAGTAACATCTTCTAAGCCTTCGGCAGACTCAAGAATATTGGCATCGGACATATGAATATCGTTTTGTCTATCTGCATCAAATTTGTAAAAACAATTACATGACCATTAATGTAATACATTTGTCAAAACAAAAAAATCAAACACAAATCAAAAATAAATTAAAAATAATAGACATAAAATTTATTAGTATATAAATTTTGATGTAAAATAATAAAATATAAATTCAAGCAATAAGTTCAACAAATATACATGATAAATTTACCTTCAAGAAGTGTTTCAACAACTAAATTCTCTAACGGCATACCATGGTTGTTTCCTACAATTTATGATATATGTCTCCATTAATAAATAGAAATCATATAGGCTATTCAGAAATTTGCACGACTTGAAAATTTTTAAAGAATAAAATAATTTAAATAAATTTTGAATTGTACCTCGAAATTCATAATTTATAGTAACATCTTCTAAACATTCGGCAGACTCAAGAATACTAGCATCGGACATATGAATATCGTTTTGTCTATCTGCATCAAATTTATAAAAATAATTACATGACCATTAATGTAATATATTTGTCAAAACAAAAAAATCGAACACAAATCACAAATAAATTAAACATATTAGACATAAAATTTATTAGCATATAAATTTTGATGTAAAATAATAAAACGTAAATTCAAGCAATAAGTTTAACAAATATACATGATAAATTTTACCTTCAAGAAGCGTTTCAACAACTAAATCTTCTAACGGCATACCATGGTTGTTTTCTATAATTTATGATATATGTCTCCATTAATAAATAGAAATCTTATAGGCTTTTCATAAATTTGAACGACTTGAAATTTTTTAACAAATATAATAATTTAAATAAATTTTGAATTGTACCACGAAATTCATAATTTATAGTAACATCTTCTAAACCTTCAGCAGACTCAAAAATATTGGCATCTGACATATGAATATCGTTTTGTCCATCTGCATAAAATTTGTAAAAATAATTACATGACCATTAATGTAATACATTTCTTAAAACAAAAAAATCAAACACAAATCACAAATTTACCATTGTCAATAAAGTTGCGATGTTATTCTCAAATATAAAAAAAAAATATGAGAACAAAAACAATGATTATTTTCCATGCATATTAATATATTATATCTTAAATATATATAATTATTATAGCTTTAGATGAAATTGTTTGCAGCATGGTCCTACTATGAATAACATGTTTCCCGGCTTTTAGTTGCTTGAACAATACCTTTGACTGATTTATCTTTTTTGTGTTTGGAGGTTTTTCTGATATTATAGATAAAGCATGTAGACTACTACTTGTTGGGACTTGATGGCCATCGAATGTGATTATGCTTCTACCAGTCCCATATATGGGTGTGTCTCCAAATTTTCATCTCCATCTGAAATAATTTTGTACCCAATATAAGCTGCATTCGCAGGTTGATGTTCATTATTACAGATATAACAAAATATAATTATTAATATTTTTAAAGGAACTACAAACCTTTATAGGATATTTGAACAGAATGATCATCATCTTTAAAAATAATTGACATAAAATTTATTAGCATAAAATTTTTTTAGTAAAATAATAAAACATAAATTCAAGCAATAAGTTTAACAAATATACATGATAAATTTAACTTCAAGAAGCGTTTCAACAACTAAATCTTCTAACGGCATACCATGCTTGTTTCCTACAATTTATGATATATGTCTCCATTAATAATTTAAATAAATTTTGAATTGTACCTCGAAATTCATAATTTAGAGTAACATCTTCTTAACCTTCAGCATTCTTGTTCCATTTGATTAAATTAAATTTATAAATTTAAAACCATATTAAGAAAATCAACAATATAAAATAAGTCATACCTTCGGTAGACTCAAGAATATTGGCATCGGACATAGTATGTAGACTACTATTTGTTGGGACTTGAAGGCCATCGAATGTGATTATGCTTCTACAAGTCCCAAATATTGGTGTCAAAAGATTTTCAGCTCCATCACTTAATTCCACAATTTCATTATTAAAAGTTCTCTTTGAAGGTGTTTTATTTGGAGAGATAACATCTGTCTCATCAGAAAAATAATCCTGATACATTCAAAAAAAGATGAATGATCATATAAGAATAAAAGTTTTTTATAATAAGAATAAAAGTTATGTAGCATAAAAGCTATGTATAATAAGAATATTTTTGTGCCCAATATAAGCTACATCAGTAGGTTGATGTTCTGAAAAGCCACTACAATTGGTCAACGTAGATGGAGAATCTTTTTCAATAGCTCTACCTATAAAGGTCAGATATACGACCATTAGTTTCTTCAAACAAATAAACTATTATAACTATACTATAAATATATTGTTCATACCATTCAATGAAAGTGATTTTAAAATGGTCCTATCACTAATGATATGTTTTCCAGATCCCATCAGTTTGGAAGTCATTCTCATCCGCGAAGGTTCTGAATTTAATTTCATGGCATGTGACGGTGCATCATTTACTTTTGATGCTTTTGATTTATTCTCTGATCAAAAAGAAAAAATTATTTGTTTCAATCATTGTCAAAGCAATGAAAATAAAGCATACTATTTTAAACAAAATTCCTTACTTGGGTTTGCCATTTTCATACCTTTGCTTACATGTAACAGTGGCACCATCGTCAACTCATTGCCTACAGAGAGAATGAAGTAGTTGTAAATTAGTCAAGATAGAATAAAATGTGACGAAACAAACAGACACCAAATACTTGAGCACTAACATCTTTTTTTGGACCCAATTACGTATGAACTTACCATTTGATATATCATTCAAAGGCATTTTGGTTTTGAATACCAAATTGTCATTCAGTGAAATTGTCTGTACCCCTTCATAATTCATTGTAGATGAATCATTTTCTTTTGATAACTTGGATGAATTACCTACAGATATCAACATCAGAAATAATAAATTTCTATATGTCAATGATTCACAAAGCAATTAATAATAAATTGTTAGTTGTCAGAATGATGTATTATGTCTTGGTTTTACATGTAACTTACATCATCACTATTTTCTTGAAAAAATAAAGATGCAATAACACCTGAGTAACTATTTATTTGATATTTGAATCTTATATAATAGTTTGAGTTTATAGTCTATAATTGGACAGTGCATGCTTTTATATGTAAAATAAGCAAAATAAGGAAAATGATAAAAACCAAATACTTGAACACTAACATATTTTTTTTGGCCCAATTACTTATGAACTTGCCATTTGATATGTCATTCAAAGGCATTTTGGATTTGCATTCCAAATTGTCATTCAGAGTAATTTTCTGTACCCTTTCATAATTCATTGTAGATGAATCATTTTCTTTTGATAAGTTGGATGAATTACCTACACATATCAACATCAGAAATAATAAATTTCTATATGTCAATGATTCACAAAGCAATGAAAACATACAATATTATAAAAAATAATGACTCCTCACATTCCTTTGAGGATTTCCCACGTTTGGAGTGTAAATTCCACATTAGAGTTATCATAAACAACTCACTGCAATAATAGATAGAACAAATGATTAATCACCAAAATGACTAAAATACGAATTTAATATATTACTAAAACCTAAAGCCTCATACAAATTGAAGATCCTAAAAAAGTAAGAATACCATTTCCTTGAACCCTAGATCGTCAAATTCAAAATTCTAAATAGTGAAATTGGAAAAACTAAATGACAATTTGATGATATTAACAAATTAAAACCCATACATAGACATTACGTATGAATATGAGAAAACGAATAAGAATTACAACGATCCTTGCAATTAAGGAAGAGAGGGAATCAAAGTGCGTCTTTGAGCTGCAAGTGTCGTGTTTGCTTACAGGGACGAAGCCAAAATTTGAAATTGGGGGGCCAAAATCAAACTTCCAGCCTTCAGACTTTTCAAAATGAAGGGCTATGCCATTGAGCTTCTCAAGTTCCAACTCCATAAAATAATTCCCACCAATCCTATAATTATTTCTTCTAACCACAGGTCCACAATCCCACCGTATTTATGAAACAGTCCATTATCTCCACTACACGCTCTATAGAGCATAAATGTAATGTGTTTCGAGGAGATTGATTGCTAAGTTCTGAGGGGCATTACTACACTAATGAAACTGATTGTGAGATCGATGAACGACAGAATTGTATGAAGTTTGGGACTTGCAAGTGCATATAAATCTCAATAAAAGCAAATCTAACAACACACAGACAAATTATAATACAGAAACAAGCATAGAATGAATTATCAACAATTTTAAACCCCAATTTATTTTTGCACATACATAATCATATTATATATATATATATATATATATATATAAAATATAAATACCATTACATTTTATCCACTTAAATTCAAATACATATTATTTTCATTTCATGTTTCCAGAAATTTTGCTCTCCTTAAGAGAGTTAAGAGTATAATGGAGCCCCAAAAAGGCTATTAACAAAATCTCTATTATTATTCACAGCAATATTATATTGGAGTGATATATAAGTTAATGGAATAAAGAGTATTATATTGAAATTAAAAAAAAGCTTTCAGTACTGCAAGAAGGAGAAAAAAGCAAAAGGACAGGAAAGAGAGAAAGAGAGGAAGGGAGGAGTTGTGATGACTAAAATACTAATATGATTGGTTGTAATTGTTGGGTCAAAGCCATTCACTCTGTTCTGGCCATCACCATCATTGTCAATATGTATCGCTTCACTTACTCCAAGTCCTTATCTGTCTCTATACAATTACAAACCCTCTGTCTTTGATCCCTCTCAGATCTTTAATAAAATAGTTATTCTCTCTCATTTAAGTTCTGGGTTTCTTTGAAAAGTTCAAAAAAAAACTACAATTAGCGTTAAAATTTAACAATAAATTTGTTGTGATCTCTGTTCTTTGTTCATTTCACATTTGTGTATTTGTTTTGGGGTTCTAAAGATGACTGTCAAGGGAATTAGAGGAAGTTCTGGGAGTGATTTTGATGATTTTCCAAAGGGTATGTGAGTTCTTGCTGTTGATGGTAACCCTAATTTTAAACCCCAATTTATTTCTGCACATACATAATATATATAATAAAATGAAATGGATTTTTTTGTGGGACGGAAATGACAAATTAGTCCTTACCACAAAGACAATAATAATTTAATAATGTATAACGGATGGAGTATACATACAAAAGAAATTACGGGAGAATGTATGATCAAACACAAAATTGTATTGGATACTAATAATCAAAATTTCAACTGAATATAACATCTAATAAAACTAATCACATTTAAAGAACCCATGTAGGATTTCTTATGAAATTAAAGTGAGCAAATTTCTACTTTCAATGGTTCTAGTTGAACAATTACAACAATCCTAATTGGTCTATTAAGTGTCTTCTCACCAATACAAAGGCAACTACGCCACATATGCAAGAGTACAGACCTCAAAAAACCATTTCCTCTATGGGAATAATAAACTTTCCACCAAAAAATTATGATGGGGGCACCCTTTAGTAAAACCCCAATCCAGTAGTTTGTATCCTTAACCTATTGGCTGATTACTATGCTTAATGATTAATTTATCATAAGCATTCATATATTCTACTTGTTGTAGATATAATCACTTCCCAAGTAGTAGAAGAATAAGCAGAATTACAGTCAATCTGGTTAGACTTTTTACAACACCAATAACCTCAATCTAACACCATACATCAATGCCCAAAAAGATTTACTACAACAATACCACTTGGCAGTTGGCACTTACCCTTTCTCTCTCCTCTCACTTGTATATATATACACATAAAAGATATATTAAAAAAGTTACACAAGATTTACATAAAAAGTCCAAATTAAAAAAATTACAAGAAATACTGAAAAAGAAAAAAGTACTAAAACTCAAACTATAATAATAGATATAATATGGCAAAAAATATAATAGGCCTAAGTAACATATCCATACCGTCTCAGTCTTTCGTTACCACAACTAAATCTTATCTTTTTTTTACGATATAAATCGTGTCAAAAGTGGAATCCAAATTTTTTTTTATCACAATATATATATATATATATATATATATATATATATATAAATAGAAGAATAAAAGCAAAGTGGTGTAGGACAAAGGCAATATAGAAGAAAAAAGGGAGGAATTGTCCTGCTTTCACTCCTTTCTCTCTCTCTCTCTCTGTTGTTGGGGTATTTTCCTTTTCTTCCATCTTTTTTTTTCCTTACTGCACATAAACAATGAAAATGGCAGATTACCAATCATCCTTTCCCCTCTATAGGAAACACCCATCATTGCTCCCAACAATCCTTTTCAACCTTAGAAACCTGAGCTTCTAATATATTCCCTCCTTCCATTCATTCCCTTTTCCTCATTCTCCTTCTTCATCTGTTTCCCACCATTTAAATATCCCCCCTCTTTATATATATACCCTTTTCCTTTTATTCTCTCTCTCAATCCCCTTTTTCTTATGATGGATCCTTCTTCCACCAATTCTGTCAATGGTTTCTATTACTTTTTAACCAGAGGAATAGATAATCTAGAACGGGTCTTTTTATCCACTAATTTCATGTCAATTCAATTCCTTCAAAGAACTTTGTCACTTCTCCGATCCATCCACACACAGTTGACCCTCTTTGTTCAAAAACTTCACTTACCCGGTGGCGAAAAATGGCTTAATGAATACATGGATAAGAGCTCCAAGCTATGGGAAGTCTGTCATGTACTCAAGTCCGGCATATCAAATATGGAGAATTATTACTCCTCTGGCTTTAATATCACTTCTTCTTTCGAGAATCATTGCCTTTTTAGCCCCCAATTGTCGCGTCAGGTATGATCCTAACATATGGGGTGCATTCATATATTCTACTTGTTGTATATATAATCACAAACATATGGGGTGCATCATAAAATGCCCAGAGACAGAATAAAAACCAAATAGTTATGCAATCAATATCATGTACGAAATTAAATTCCCAAAAAACACAATTTTTTGAAATTCGATTGCACCTCAATTATGCTCATTAAAGTACTTTTCACTTTAATGATTAATTTACATAAGCATTCATATATTCTACTTGTTGTAGACATAATCACAAACATATGGGGTGCATCATAAAATGCCCAGAGACAGAATAAAAACCAAATAGTTACGCAATCAATATCATGTACGAAACTAAATTCCCAAAAAACACAGTTTTTTGGAATTCGATTGCACCTCAATTATGCCCATTAAAGTGTTTTCCACTTGAAGTTTGTAACCATTCTAGTGTATAATTTAAAATTCGTTAGCGAAAATAAAAAAACGCAGGAATGAGAGGGAGAGTTCATACTCGAGGGAGTTGAGGGTAGGAAGAAGATGAAGTGGGTGGTTGCAGCCCTCGCAGTTATTGCTTCAACGGATGAAGACTTGACGATATAGATTGCATAAAGTATAGAATCTCTACTTTTATCTTCAAGATGGAAACCGGAGGCAGCAGGCAGGGACGAAATGGCGGATGTTAGGTCAAAATAAGACTTTGTTTGTTAGTGTGTAGTAGAAATAATGAAATGAAATGGATTATTCTGTGAGAGGGAAATGACAAATTAGTCCTTACCATAAACACAATAATAATTTAATAATGTATAACGAATGGAGTATAAATACAAAAGAAATTATTACATATCCAAAACTTGTCTTTTTTTTGTAATGTCCACCTTTTTAATAAGGACCAAATCATTAAATTAATTTATTCGTTCTAAATTATAATATTAACTTTTAAGGTATATTTAATATATTTCTTTATATGGAATTAATTTAATTTTAGATAATATTATGATGAAGATTAACTATCAAAATATTATATTATGTATAAAATTTATTGTTTTCAATAATTAAATGAATCTCACTAATTAAAATTATCTTAAATTGACATTTGAAAGTCAAATTTATAACTATATTTTGGAAAGGAAAAAAATACATATATATTTTAACATTGAAAAAGATATAAATTTGGACTATTCCCGACTCGCACCATATTATCCTGACCTGTTTTTTATGGATGATAACATCAATTGATCATTAAAAACAGTTAATCAAAAAAATTCGGGATGCAAAAACTACCTTTATTGATTAAAAAGATTCATTACAACCATTATTCATCAAGAGATTCATTAAATCCAAAGAGATTCATTAAAAACAGTTAATCACCATTAAGATAAACACATTAAAAATCCCGTAACTATAGCTTCAAAAATCTTTCTGATTACTCCTTCTCAATTTTGATATTCTTCCTCATCTTGTTGGTTGAAAGTTGTGACGTCAGATCATCACCCAGATCACTTAATTCTACAATTTCATTATTAAAAGTTCTCTTTGAAAGTGTTTTATTTGTGGAGATACCATCTGTCTCATCAGAAAAAAAATCCTGATACATTCAAAAAAAAAGATAAATGATCATATAAGAATAAAAGCTTTTTATAATAAGAATAAAAGCTATGTAGCATAAAAGTAATAAAAATATAATAGTACTAATGAAAAAATAATCGTTATATTATTCAAAAATCAACCTTGTTTATGACATTAACTTCCTGATTACGTTCAGTACAATCTGTTGGCTCCTGAAACAAATAAAGACATCTTAAAAGCATTGGTTTTCACAATATCAACATACAACATTCTATATATATATATATATATATATATATATAAACAACACCAATGTTTTCAAATAAGCTAACCTGCTCAGTAATTAAGGAAGAAATACATTTTTCAATGAGGGAATCATCATTTGTCACCCTTTGAATAGCATATATATCCCAACTGTCACTTAAATTTGCTTCCTTAATTTTAACCTTGAAAAATATTTTCTTATCAAGAAACCATCCAATTCAACAGGATAATCACGTTTATTCTGTTCAGGATCCTACAATATTAAAAAAACAAACTTTAGTGTTCTTAATAAGTAATACTGACTATCAAACTAAACAATAGTATATATACCTTGTTCAAATCAGTTGGCATGACATCTGTTGCTGTCTTTCCTAAAAGTTGGACAGCCTCCCGATTAAACAACAAAAAGAAAGTTGATCTAGTTTCATCAATAACTTTGACTTGAATTTTAAACCTGCAAATTGCAAATATAAATCATAGATTCATATTTGAATTATAAAAAATCATATAACAAATGAATTTAATACAAAACTCTGCAATGGGTAGCGTACAAAATCTTCACACTTGTCACAATACCAAGTACACCCAGCCGGTTCAACCTTTCTTGGACATTTCTTGCAAGAATTGTAAAACCATCCATATGTACTATCAATTTCAACAATTGTTGCACATGTTACAAATGTCCCAACCTGTTGTTAAGAATATAACAATTTAGTAACCATTTATTTGAACCTTAAAAATAATAGATTATAACTACCTTTTTGTGATTGAAGATTTGTGTTAACATATCTTTGTGATTGAATATCTAGGATATTTCAGTGGCATGATATATCTGTCTATCTTAGTGCTTATATATATATACTAAAATGGGAGGCATATAAATTTTGAACATAATAGACCATAACTCAACCTTAATCATAACAAATACTGTCTACTGAATTAACCATTTATTTACGTCAGCAAAACTGAGTGGATAAAACATATAACTGAGGAACTGTTCATCTACATTCTTTCCCTTCATTTTCTTAATCAATTAGAAATGAAGTACTTCCTAGAGACCATCCATAGCAAAATAAGCAATATCTCTTTGTTAAGAGTAATCTATTTCTTAGTTGTACAAATATCAGATTCGTTTAATATCACTGTTATTAATGTTATAATCATAAATTTCGATTATAAGAAAAAATTTGTGTATGAAAAATTTGCCAAGAATGAAAATAATAACATCAACCAAAATAATTTAGAATATTCAAATGTCTAACACCATTCCAATCAATTATAAACATTCACAATCATTAATAAGATTGTATAAATGGTCAAGGTTGGGTGAAATGACGTGACTTGGTATTAAAGTTTGTAGTGGTGGTAAAACATATAGACAAATTAAGCACATGAACTGTTGGTGTCCTTTTTCTTTATTCAAAGTTCAGTAAACAATAGCCATGGAAAGGATCTGGATATGGATTTAGGGAAGTTTGTTAGAGATGAACAATGCAGCGCAGAACAATAACAAAATAGAAAACGAACAAACTATAACAGATTGTTCCCCAGGTGCATAGCCATGGAAAGAAAGAGAAAAGTTACCAAAAAACACTAAAAAAGCCAGCCAATCTTTAGAAGTATGAGTTGGCATATAGTGCGGACAGCTTATTATTAACAATTTAGTAAACACTTATTTGAACCTTAAAAAAAATCAATTATAACTACCTTTTTGCTTTCTATAATCTCATCAATTGTCCTCTTCTCTGTGAGGACCAGAAAATCATCAGCAAGGGAATAGGTAGATGGTCCAGACAATTGGCTAACCCTTTGGGATTGAGATTCTTCAGTACTCATAAGTCTATAACATTTAATTGTTAGATTAAAAAAATAATTATTATAAACATTAATTAATAAACAACTTATAAGGTTTTACTTATTTTTGAAGTCGATGGCTTCCTTAGTTGTCGGATTGATCAGCATTCTTGAACCAAAGTAAGCATTTGACACTCTCACCTTGCCTGATGTTGTCAACACAAGAAGATTAGTTCAAGGTCAAGAAGTTACTACAAAGATAATTTTAAAAAAAGAACAAATATAACATGATCATTATAACATAAGCATTTCAAAAACACTCCCCTAGAGTTCTCTCTACAACATGATCATTATAACATGAAGCCTGTAAAGTGACGAACTGGGGTATAACAATGTGAAGCCTGTAAAGTGACATTGGTTTAATTATATGTGAGCACTTTTTTCATAAATGTTGCTTCAGCCTTGGACTCTTTTCACTACATGTATCCATTCAAATTATAGTACAACCTAGAGTTCTCTCTATAGTTTATTATTATTTATCAAAATAATTTATAAATTAAAAAAAATTTGCTAATAACAAATTTATAAACTTATAAACTAACAAATTTGTTGCTGAAAGTTTGCTAATAACACCTCTATCATAGGCACGTTAATAACTTCAGACAACAAATTTAAGTAGCCACACTTGATTGGAGCACTACAACAATTTTTATTGGAATCTTTCTAGTTTCTAACATTGTAATGGTTGACACATAACACACGTTATAACTATTAGAAACAGATAATAACAAAGGAATAGTGTAAATATATTTCTGATACGTATTGTACATATAAGAATCTCAAATATAATACTTTAACAAAAAGAAACGGATTATATACCTTGGTGCTCCTTAACTCTACATGATTGAAGTACCTATTAGGTCCCTGAATAGTTTCTTTTAAATAAGAACATAATTCTTCAGCAAAATTACCCCACAATGACAAACCAACTGATCCTTTCTGAAAATAAAGAATAAACAAACAGAATAAAATATTAGCAAAATAGTATATGCAATTTAAAAATGTTTACTGTAAAAATAATATGCTAACTCTGCATCTTCCAAGACAACATCAACTCTCTTAGTGATTTTTCCATCCTTTGAACTCTGAATAAGATCACCAGTTTCTACAATCTCCCCAATAACATCTAAGACAAAAAAAGGATCAGTCACTTGCAAAAAAAAAATTGAGTTAAAAATAAAATCAAGGCCGAATAATATCATGATCATACCAATAAGATACGACTCATCCATATTCGAGCTTAAATCAGCAAAAGAAACAAATAAGAAACCTTCCTTGGGGATATTCAACTCTATTGGAGGAGATACATCAGTTGTTGTCATCAAATTTAACTTAAACTTATGACGGGTGGATTTAAATTTGGCACTGTTGTAACCAACAATAAAATTTGTCATACAGTATCCAACACCCTCTACCAGAATTTCTTTGAACCTTCTTAGTAAAGAACTCTTGACTGAAGCATGGATTCTGTCACACTGTTATGAAGAGAGGAACATAAATAAATAAATAAATATAATTATTTTAAAAAATAAATGGAAAATTTTTTTGAGTTATATTTAAAATTCATTGGTTAAATGGAATAGAAACAAATTAGTATTTAATACATGTAGGCCGGACGGATAATATAATACATGTATTCCCTCCTCCCTTGTTGCGTTAGGAGTGGCATTGGTTTAATCATATGTGAGCACTTTTTTAAAGAGCGGGTCAACCAACTTAAATTTCTGAATCGGGGAGGGGGGGGCAATAAATTTTGAGTTATACTTGCTATATGAAAAATTATAAAGAACGATACCTTTTCATCAAGTAATATCATCTTAATCGTATTGATCTGTTCAGGATTCACAAAATTTGGGATGGTCCACAGGCGGATTATTCTGATTTTCAACCTCCAATCATGTCTGTCTGGAGTTATAGAATATATGAAATCCACCTTTCGAGCCATTGACAGTAGAAGACGCTGTAATTTTTTAAAAAATGCCAATAGAAGAAGAAGAAAAAAATATAAGATGGTAGTTAGACTGGATCCAATCATCATATCATATATATATATATATATATATATATATATATATATACATAGATAGTAAACAAATAGAATATATTCTTTTATCAACAGGTTGATTCAAAATAAAAGGATAATCTGTTTTTTTGGGGGGGAAAGTGAAGGGGAAAAATTGTTTTTTTTGGAGGGTAAGCAATTAAAATTAAGTGTTTTGTGATTTATACGTGTTTTTTTCAATAAGATAAAAGTTTTTTTTGTTATTGTTTATAAAAAATAGCATTAAAAAAGGGAGTGAGATAATGAATATTTTTTTTATTAAAAACATGTAAAAGGATAATATGTTTTTTTGGGGGGAAGGTGAAGGGGGGAAATTGTTTTGTTTTGGAGGGTAAGCAATTAAAATTAAGTGTTTTGTGATTTATATGTGTTTTTTTCAATAAGATAAGAGTTATTTTTTTGTTATCATATATATATATATATATATATATATATATATATATAGATCGAAAACAAATAGAATAAAATAAAAGGATAATCTGAATTTTTGAAAAGAATAATCTGATTTTTTGAAAAGGATAATAAGATAAGAGTTTTTTTAATTAAAAACATATAAAAGGATAATCTAGTGTTTTGGGGGGGAAAGTGAAGGGAAAAATTTGCTTTGTTTTGGAGGGGAAGCAATTAAAATTAAGTTTTTTTGTGATTTATACGTGTTTGTTTCAATAAGAAAAGAGTTTTTTTTTGTTATTGTTTATAAAAAATAGCATTAAAGAAGGGAGTGAGATAATGAATATTTTTTTTTTTGTTAAAAACATGTAAAAGGATAATATGTTTTTTGGGGGGATAGTGAAGGGGAAAAATTGCTTTGTTTTGGAGAGTAAGCAATTAAAATTAAGTGTTTTGTGATTTATACGTGTTTTTTTCAATAAGATAAGAGTTATTTTTTTTTATCATATATATATACTTAGATCGTAAACAAATAGAGTATATTCTTTTATCTACAAGTTGATTCAAAATAAAAGGATAATTTGATTTTTTGAAAAGGATAATCTTATTTTTTGAAAAGGATAATAAGATAAGAGTTTTTTTTTTTATCATATATATATACTTAGATCGTAAACAAATAGAGTATATTCTTTTATCTACAAGTTGATTCAAAATAAAAGGATAATTTGATTTTTTGAAAAGGATAATCTTATTTTTTGAAAAGGATAATAAGATAAGAGTTTTTTTTTTTTTTGTTAAAAACATGTAAAAGGATAATATGTTTTTTGGGGAGAAAAGTGAAGGGGGGAAATTATTTTGTTTTGGAGGGTAAGCAATTAAAATTAGGTGTTTTGTGATTTATACGTATTTTTTTCAATAAGATAAGAGTTATGTTTTTGTTATTGTTTATAAAAAATAGCATTAAAGAATGGAGTGAGATAATGAATATATTTTTTTTGTTAAAAACATGTAAAAGGAAAATATGTTTTTTGGGGGAAAAAGTGAAGGGGGGAAAATTGTTTTGTTTTGGAGGGTAAGCAATTAAAATTAAGTGTTTTGTGATTTATACGTGTTTTTTTCAATAAGATACAAGTTTTTTTTGTTATTGTTTATAAAAAATAGCATTAAAGAAGGGAGTGAGATAATGAATATTTTTGTTTATTAAAAACATATAAAAGGATAATATGTTTTTTTGGGGGAAAAGTGAAGGGGGGGAAATTGTTTTGTTTTGGAGGGTAAGCAATTAAAATTAAGTGTTTTGTGATTTATACATGTTTTTTTCAATAAGATAAGAGTTATTTTTTTGTTATTGTTTATAAAAATAGCATTAAAGAATGGAGTGAGATAATGAATATATTTTTTTTGTTAAAAACATGTAAAAGGGTAATATGTTTTTTGGGGGAAAAAGTGAAGGGGGGAAAATTATTTTGTTTTGGAGGGTAAGCAATTAAAATTAAGTGTTTTGTGATTTATACGTGTTTTTTTCAATAAGATAAGAGTGTTTTTTTTATTGTTTATAAATAATAGTATTAAAGAAGGGAGTGAGATAATGAATATTTTTTTTTGTTAAAAACATGTAAAAGGATAATATGTTTTTTGGCGGGAAAAGTAAAAGGGGAAAAATTGTTTTGTTTTAGAGGGTAAGCGATTAAAATTAAGTGTTTTGTGATTTATACGTGTTTTTTTAATAAGATAAGAGTTATTTTTTTATTGTTTATAAAAAAATAGTATTAAAGAAGGGAGTGAGATAATGCATATTTTTTTTTGTTAAAAACATGTAAAAGGATAATATGTTTTTTGGGGGAAAAAGTGAAGGGGGGAAAATTATTTTATTCTGGAGGGAATTGTTTTGTGTTTTGGGGAAAAAATTAAGCAATTTAAATTAAATGTATTCTACTTTTATATATAGTATGATGATTATATTATATTATAGGGAATTTTCCACAAGGAAAATTAATATTTCCACAAGACCTCACTTACATGAATGTGGGTCTCGTTTACTATTCATGTGAGGGGAGCCTTGTGGAAATATCAATTCCCATATTATATTATATTGTATTGTATTGTATTGTATTGTATTGTACTAATAGTATATAAACATAAAACATATAAAATATGTTGCTTGAATGTGATGCCTAAACCATTTTCAACCATTTAAGTCTTATGCCTAAACAAGAAATGCCGAGGAATTGTATAGGAGAAGCACTAACAAATTCAACGATGAAGCTTTACTACATTAGAGCTAGACATGGTCTTGATCCCTCATCAACTCCAATTGGTGGGTTCTTATTCTGTTTTGCAAATGATGGTTCTGGGGCCGAGATTCTCTTTGAATAGAATGAACGACCGTAAGGGAGCTAACTGCGGTAGACCCAGAATTTGCTGGCATAGGTAACCCAGTTAGTATACGAATACCTCTGGAGGGGAAGCGATAGAACGACTTAGAAAGAAGGAAGAATTTAAGGAATGTCCAAATGAGACTGATTGTGTGAAGAGCCAAGGGTCTTAGTTGTGCGGTAGTTAGGGGCGCAACCTGCTGAAATGAATGTGTGTGGGAGAAAGAATTCAAAAAAGAGCCAAAGAAGGGATATATATACCTAACTAATTCGGGGTGCCTCTTCCTTGTGTTCCTTACTTGCGTGGAGCCGCGCCCTATTTCTCCTAGTCACCTTCCTTGCTTTGAGACCATGGGCCCTAATAGCAATCAGGTCTGAATCCTAACTACAACTCCTATTTACATAAGAGCAATGGGCTTGGAATCATTTCTCCGTTTTGCTTAAAGAAAGCCATTTGCAGCCATTTCTTAATCCTAAGAAAGAACGGGAAGAGATGCAACGACTCCCTCGCAAGCTAGCTACTTATCTATCAAAACCGAAGCTTTGGTGTAGTTCTTATCAGGAGATTCATCGATCAACGCAGTTCTGCTTGCATGTGCTAGGGAAAGTCGGTCTGAAAGGCACTTTGTCGAAACTGATATAGCTGGACAATCAATCTAATTTTTCACTATCGAACCCGAACCAGACTTGAATTACGTTATTAATGAATTCTTCCTCGGTTCCGCCGATGTCTACTCTGGCATGTTCCCTGTTAGCTACTTTGGTCTGGTTGCCTACTTTCCTAGTGAAATAGACTAGGACTAATCCCCTCGCCATAGATCAAAGGAGTGAAGACAATGAGCATCTACATACGAATCATCTACCTACGAGTGAGAGTCAGAAAGATCCGAAGAAGCAAGATCTGCAACGTCCAGCTCAATATAGGAAGATTATGCCTCTATTAGCTTACACACCTTTGAGGTTGTCCCTACCAACTAACTACTAGCTGGTGAATCAATCATTAGGCGAGCATCTTCCGCTAGAGTTATAAACAGAGATCATGCATCCTGTTAGAGCAGGCTCAGTAACAACAACAGAAGCAGCAAAAAGGGCTACTCCAGCATCACGTGTTGTGTTGTTACGATCAAAGGGAAGAGTTGAATCAGATGATGATGATGATTCTTTCACCATTCTCGTCTGATTCTGACGAGCAAGTCCAGCTAAATGAGGAAGAAGCAGAACATTGTGCCAAAGCAAAAGCAATGGTTGAAACCAAAATGACAGATCTCGATCTAAAAATAGAGCGAGATCAAGATCCAAAGCACGAGGGCGAATGAAAAATGTAAGGTGCCTTCTTTCCCGAAAGCGACACAAATTGTCTTAACAAGATCTTTATCAGATAAGACCTTCTCGCCTCTTCACCGCTTCAATCAATTACTTTGAATTGAAAGACCTTCTGCGCCTTCCTTGTGTGCCAGAGATATAAAGCGAGTGCACCGAAAAAGAAAAGGGAACTGAGTCATTCTATTATATCGCAAAGCATCCAAAGTATCACGATCACAGGTGAAGCTGGGCTATATCCTTTACCGGGCATCCATTCATTCAAATGTCCTATCACCAGGCACCTGAACTACCTCGACCCGAGATGCCCAATTTTCCTCCTTCCGACCTGGCTAGCCGCACAACTTATATGGTTGGTCCGAAAATGCCAATTGATTCAGTACGATCTGGTGGATTCTTTCCCCTTGATTCCACCTCTACTTCCACGGCGGAGTCAATAAATCTATCACATGTGAAGCGACTCACACTCATCCCTTGGCGCCTCTCCTATTCGTGCAAAGGGGCGGCTACTGTAAGATGTTCCATTTCTTTATCCCACCTTTGGTGGTTATTGATTAAACTACCAAGAATCATGTCTTAGCCTTATTGTGACATGAATTTTGGATAAGTTTTTTTGTGTATATATTTATTGTATTTGTTATTTAATAATCAATTTTTTGATGCTTTTGTTGAGAGATAATTTTACACTTGGGGCACCTTTTTATATATTGATATTTCTTTGTCCGTCTCTATGCCAAGTGAAAATTTGTAATGTAGAACTTACTATAAATTTAAGGCATAAAGTGTGGTTTAGAAAGGTTGAGTGAATTTTTGTAACGTACAACTCACGATTATGTAAGATAGGAGATGGGGGTAATAGATAGGTTATTCAGCTTCTAGAAATTGGATCAATATTGATATTTGCAATCATGAAGAAATTTTAGTAGCAAAGGTATTATTTAAATTAAAAAATTTTGTTTGAATAAATATTATTCAAACGAACAAAATTTTAAAAATATTTTACAGGTTGTATTGATTCAGCAAGCTTGCTCAGTTTAGAAGTGTTTACTTCTCTTGGAACATGAGGTACTATATATACTGATATGTTCTTTTTTATTCATATTTTTTTTAACTTAAATTTCTGTTTGAGAACACAGTTTTGACAAAAGTAGCAGCCTTCTTGGAGAGGAGGGATAATGTAGTGGGTTTGGATTTTGTGATAGATTTGGGCAAGTAGGTATATATAGGCGTATTAGAGGTTTAATTTTATAGGTTCTATATAATTAGGAAAGTGGTATTATATTATATTATACTATATTATATATATATATATATATATATATATATATTATATTGTAATTTTTTTGATTAGTCTTACTTGAATGTGATGATTAGTTGATGGTTATTTATTAAACTACCAAGAATCATGTTTTAGCCTTATTGTGATATGAATTTTGGATGAGTTTTTTCATGTATCTATTTAGTGTATTTGTTATACTGTATTTAATATTCAATTTATTTTATTCTTTTTTGAGAGATAATTTTTCACTTGGGGCACCATTTTAAAAATATTTTGCTTGTTGTATTTGATTCCTTGCTCAATTTAGAGGGAGGTTGTAAGAATGTAGTGTGATTTGAATTTTTTAATAAATCGATTTGGGGAGGAAAAAAGAGGGTTATTTTATAGGTTCTAAATATATTTAGGAAAATGATTATATTATATATGTAATATACATATGTTTGTATTGATACATATTTATATATTTTATAAATATATAATATATAAAATATGATACATATGTTATAGATTGGTTTATGGGTCAACCAATATATGAGTCATGTGTAATTCTAAATTTTGTTTGGAATATTGTAATTTTTTTGATTGGTCTTGATTGAATGTGATGTTTCGTTGGTGGTTATTGATTAAACTACCAAGAATCATGTCTTAGGCTTATTGTGATATGGATTTTGGATGAGTTTTTTCGTGTATTTATTTAGTGTATTTGTTATACTGTATTTAATATTTTAGTTTATTTTACACTTGTGGCACCCTTTTGAATATTTATTGATATTTCTCTGTATATCTCTCTATATGGTTGTACCAAATGAAAATTTTCTAATGTAGAAGTTACTATAAATGTAAGGCCTAGAGTGTGACTTGGAAAGGTTGAGTGAATTTTTGTAATGTACAACTTACAACAACCATGTAAGCTCTTCATGAGGGTAAAAGATAGGAGATTCAAATTCTTCAGCTTCTTGAAATTTGATCAATATTGATATTTGCAAGCATGTACAAATTTCAATAGCAATTGTATTATTTAAATTAGAAATTGTTGTTTGAATGATATTGTACTAATGCGATATAAGTTTAAACAAAATTTTAAAAATATTTTGCAGGTTGTATTGATTCTTAGCAAACTTGATCAATTTAGAAGTGTTTACTTCTCTTGAAACATGAGATACTATTTATCGGTATATTTTCTTTTTTATTCTTTTTTTTAACTTAAATTTTTGTTTGAGAACACAAGTTTGACAAAAGTAACAGCTTTCTTGGAGAGAAGAGAGAGGTAGTAAGAATGTAGTGGGATTTGAATTTTGTGATAGATTTGGGAGGGAAAGAGAGGTAAGTAGGTATAGGCGTAGGAGATGGTTAATTTCATAAGTTCTAAATATTTAGGAAAGTGATATTATATTATATTGTAATTTTTTTGATTGGTCTTGCTTGAATGTGAATCTTCGTTGGTGATTATTGATTAAACTACCAAGAATCATGTCTTAGCCTTATTGTGATATGAATTTTGGATGAATTTTTTCGTGTATCTATTTAGTGTTATACTGTATTTAATATTCAATTTATTTTATACTTTTGTTGAGAGATAATTTTACACTTGGGGCACCCTTTTAAAAATATTTTGCAGATTGTTATTCCATGCTCAATTTAGAGGGAGGTTGTAAGAAAATGTAGTGGGATTTGAATTTTGTGATAGATTTGGGGAGTTAAAGAGAGGGTTATTTTATAGGTTCTAAATATATTTAGGAAAATGATTATATTATATTATATTATATATGTAATATACATATGTTTGTATTGATACATATTTATATATTTTATAAATATATAATATATAAAATATGATACATATGTTATAGATTGGTTTATGGGTCAACCAATATATGAGTCATGTGTAATTCTAAATTTTGTTTGGAATATTGTAATTTTTTTGATTGGTCTTGATTGAATGTGATGTTTCGTTGGTGGTTATTGATTAAACTACCAAGAATCATGTCTTAGGCTTATTGTGATATGGATTTTGGATGAGTTTTTTCGTGTATTTATTTAGTGTATTTGTTATACTGTATTTAATATTTTAGTTTATTTTACACTTGTGGCACCCTTTTGAATATTTATTGATATTTCTCTGTATATCTCTCTATATGGTTGTACCAAATGAAAATTTTCTAATGTAGAAGTTACTATAAATGTAAGGCCTAGAGTGTGACTTGGAAAGGTTGAGTGAATTTTTGTAATGTACAACTTACAACAACCATGTAAGCTCTTCATGAGGTTAAAAGATAGGAGATTCAAATTCTTCAGCTTCTTGAAATTTGATCAATATTGATATTTGCAAGCATGTACAAATTTCAATAGCAATTGTATTATTTAAATTAGAAATTGTTGTTTGAATGATATTGTACTAATGCGATATAAGTTTAAACAAAATTTTAAAAATATTTTGCAGGTTGTATTGATTCTTAGCAAACTTGATCAATTTAGAAGTGTTTACTTCTCTTGAAACATGAGATACTATTTATCGGTATATTTTCTTTTTTATTCTTTTTTTTAACTTAAATTTTTGTTTGAGAACACAAGTTTGACAAAAGTAACAGCTTTCTTGGAGAGAAGAGAGAGGTAGTAAGAATGTAGTGGGATTTGAATTTTGTGATAGATTTGGGAGGGAAAGAGAGGTAAGTAGGTATAGGCGTAGGAGATGGTTAATTTCATAAGTTCTAAATATTTAGGAAAGTGATATTATATTATATTGTAATTTTTTTGATTGGTCTTGCTTGAATGTGAATCTTCGTTGGTGATTATTGATTAAACTACCAAGAATCATGTCTTAGCCTTATTGTGATATGAATTTTGGATGAATTTTTTCGTGTATCTATTTAGTGTTATACTGTATTTAATATTCAATTTATTTTATACTTTTGTTGAGAGATAATTTTACACTTGGGGCACCCTTTTAAAAATATTTTGCAGATTGTTATTCCATGCTCAATTTAGAGGGAGGTTGTAAGAAAATGTAGTGGGATTTGAATTTTGTGATAGATTTGGGGAGTTAAAGAGAGGGTTATTTTATAGGTTCTAAATATTTAGGAAAATGATTATATTATATTATATATGTAATATACATATGTATGTATAGATACATATTTATATATTATATAAATATATAATATATAAAATATGATAAATATGTTACAGATTGGTTTATGGGTCAACCAATATATGAGTCGTGTGTAATTCTAAATTTTGTTTGAAATATTATAATTTTTTTAAATTGGTCCTGGTTGAATGTGATGTTTCGTTGGTGGTTATTGATTAAACTACCAAGAATCATGTCTTAGGATTAGGAGACGGCTCTTTGGGTCGCGTCTCAGGATACTCCCACTAGTACTACCGACCGGTATCGAGTGCTGGGGTTGCCGAGGATACCAGCCTATACATTAACTGGAGGTATAATATTTTAGTTTATTTCTTGTTTATGAATAAAGTGAACTTATAATATTATTCATGTTATACTTATTTTTGTAGGCTCTAGTCAACGTCTACATCTGAGAGCCGCCGTGGGACCATCACATACGGGCGCTGGCTTAGACGATGATGTGTTCCAGCTGGTTATGGCTGCGGTGTCGGAGAGGTTTGGTACGGATTCGATATTCCGTCGTCAGGACCTACCCAGCCATTCTCGCCTCCATCAAATTGCGCAGGACGTTCCAGCTGGTGCCACCGCCGAGAGTACAGGTATCCCTCTAGAGAAGTTCGCCGCGATACGCGTCGAGATTGTTCGGATAGTGGTTACCTTACTCATGGACGCGTTTGGGCCGATGCTGAGTCAGCCCTTGACTACTCAGGTGTACTATTCGTTTTAAATTCAAGTATATATTCTGCATGTTATTTAATTTTTTATTCCATGATGTATCTTTAATTGTTTCATATATATGGACTAATGAGTTACATTATATTCTATCAATAGGGTGATGAGGAGGCTGCTCACTCCGATCACGAAGACGACGATTTTCAGACTCCAGAGCAGTAGCGTCGACGCCCATCCGTAGATCCTCCTCACACTGGGGGCAGTGCTACTGGCTTGACTTAGTCTTGTAGATGATTAGTACATATTTATTTTAGTTTAACTTAATGGGATGTTAATATTTTGTAGTTTACATGATTTTTGACGTATTGTAGTTTAAACCTTGTCATTACTTTAGTTTGACATATCTCTTTACTTTACTTTTGTTTATGTTTGATATTTAGTTTAGTTTAGCTTAATGGGATGTTTGATATACTTTAGTTTATATTAATGGGATGTTTGACATCTTTACTTCTCATTTAGTTGATTTTTGACATATTGTTGGCCTTGGTAATTGTAATTCATGTTATTGGGCCTTATTAAGCTGATGTGAATGTTGTTGGATAGTTAGTTATGTTGTATGTGCTGTTGGGAAAAAAAGAACAAGTTTACAGGTACAAAAAATGTGGGTTAAAACCCTGAACATTGCCAAAACAGAATAAACATTAAAAAAAAGTGTTATCCTCGACGGAATAGTGTTATCCTCGACGAAATGCCGTCGGAACTAAACCTTTTACAATCTTGGTTTCCTTGCCACGTGTCAAACTTAGACTCGACAGAATATCCTCGACGGATGGCATTCCGTCGATAATAGCTTAAGGTCGACGGAATTTTCGGTCGAAGTTATTTCTGTCGAGGATAGTTATCCCCGACTGAAAGATCGACCGACTTAATTTTGATGTGATTATATCCGACTGAATTTTCGACCGAATATTCCGTCGAAAATAAGCATAATCTCGACGGATTATATCTAATTCTGACGGAATATTCCGTCGGAAATAACCCTTTTTTGTTGTAGTGAATTAGGCCCGAGTGTATTTGAATTTCACCTATTTGTATTTTTACCTATGGGGGGTAAAAATACAAATAGATAAAATTTAAATACACTCGGATTCAATTATTATATCCGCATAGAAGAGCTCCACACACAAAACACACACACACACACACACACACACATATATATATATATATATATATATAAAGGTGGAGAAAAACCACCAAACTCTTCAACTTTCTCTTGGTCATACACATAAATTAGTACAAAAATAAATGTTAAATTAAAATAATTTAATAACATTAACTGATGAATTGGGATAATTGATAAATTAGAATACTATTTAACTTAATAGCATTAAATGCTGATGAAAATGGTTCCAAAATAATACCAAAACATGCATGTACCAAAATACAGTGAGCTTTTATATTTTTTAGTAAATTTGTGAGTAGTTAATTACAATAGTTATAGTTTATTTGTACTAAAATTGAATTAAAAAAATCAATTTTAAATTTGAGAATTTTACAAATTTATTTTATAAAATTAATTTATATCTCTAATTTTAAAATTGAAGTAATATGGATTATTTTATTTCTACAACTTACACACATTTTCCTGAAATAGATAGGTCCATATTCTTTTCACATGTTTAAATATGCACATGTATATATGTCCTAGTATTAAATAAGCCAACTTGAATAGCCTCATGTTTACTCCCTCCGTTTCTAAAAAATTGTCGTTTTAGGAAGTAATTTTTGTTCCAAAAAGATTGTCGTTTTGAGTTTATCAATACACATTAGCTATTTTTTTCCTACTTTATCCTTATTTAAAGCTTTCTCATATTTAAAGCTTTCTTCCCTTCCCAATGATTCTTATTCAATTCAATGTTATAATCCAAGTAGTAATTGGTTGAATAAGAAGTAATTGGTTGAATTGAATAAGAAACATTGAGAAAAGAATAATTGGTTGAGACAATTAATAAGGGTAGTATAGTATTTTCTCTAGGTATTAATTATATTCCTTAATCTGTGTGCATTAACCTTAAACGACAATCTTTTAGGAACAGAGGGAGTACATGTTTAGCTTATTTATACCAGAGATTAAAACCAAATTAATTAGTTACCCGTCAGTTGCTCTGATTATTTTACAAGAGTAACCACTCATAATCATTTAATATTCAAACATTAAATTAACTTTTCCTTTAAAAATATTAGAATTTCAATTCTGCCGATAAAAAAGTTAAACTGAAGAAGTAAAAAATGATAAAGTGCATAAACAATGTAGACAAAGATATGGAAAGGACAGAGGAAAAGGAGAACTGGAGGGGGTTGGATTGCATATTTTCTACTCCTTCCCGCTCTACAATTACTGATAAATTTTGATTTTTTAAAATTAATTTGCAAAATCTTAAAATTTAAATTGATATGAAGTTATTTAGGTTCACAAACAAATAATAATTGTAGTGTAATTAAACCCGGACTAGCCTGTCAGTCCAATTGGTAAAAATCGGAACCGGTAGACTCTCAGGTCCGGTTCAGCCCGATTTTTTTGATTTGGTCAAAAATCGATTGACCACCGGTCCAACCAATGGTTCAACAGGTAAAACAGGTTAATTGAGCCGGTGAACTAGTTTTTAATTTTTAATTTTTAATTTTTAATTTTTAATTTTTATTTTTATTTTTATTTTTAATTTTTTTTGTATCAAGAAAGTTTTAATATTAAAATTAACCATTTTTAGTAATATTGTAACTCAACTTTATTATGTTTTAGTTCATAAAAACGAGATTTTTTAAAATTTTATTAATTACTAATAATATATATTTTTATATATTAATGAAGTCAATGGGTCAGTAACGGTTCGACCATTGGTTGAACCAGTGACCCATCCACCCGATACCTTTTCCGATTCGATGACCGGTCCGGGTCTAAAAACCTTGAATAATTGTAAATTATCTATAAAGTATTTTTTTTCAAACTTGAACGAAATTATATTAATTTTAAATTTTAGGATTTCGCAAATTGACTTTAAAAAGTCAAAAAGTATATCTAATTTTAGGACATAGGTAGTATTAAATATAACAGTATTTTTTCCAAGCCCGTCTAATATTTATAAATATACAAAGATTTTTGCTAAGATTTATTAACCAAGTCTTTAACTGAATTTATCAGTTAATTTCCAATAAGTAGAATTGATATAGTAATCAATAGAAGTTATTAAACTTAGTAAGTGATAATTATGAAGCGGTAGAAATGATGTATGACCTGAAATTAGCAAAGACAGATAGAAGAATGAATATTTAATAAGATAGCCTTCTTTTATCTACAAAATACCAAAAAATAAAATTAAAAAAAATGAAGCCAAACAGTAAAACATCTTCTTTCCTTTTCTTTTCTTCTTTGTGTTGAATGGTGTATTGATTTCATTACTCCATAATTATTACCAAAAAATATATAAGAGAAATATCGTAATAATAATAAATTGTGTTGAATAGGGGAATGGACGGTTGAGTCGAGCTAAGCGAGTGTGATTGATTGTATCTTAATACATCTTAACAACTCATCTTTTAATGAATCTTAACAGTCCACATCTTTATATTACGAGGTCATCTGAATAGGTTAGACTCATATTTGTATCTTAATGGTTTAGAGGCATTCAGAGGGAAATTTTTTATTCCAATTTCAAACATTAAGATGCATTAAAATATGAATTGTTAAGATGCATTAAGATGCAATCAAACACCACTAACGGTTCAGAACTTAACACTCAATTTTATCAAACACCACCTAAGGTGGTGTTTGATAAAATTGAGTGTTAAGATCCGAACAGTTTAGACATTTGAATAATATAGAGCCTCTGTCCAGAATTGTGTCTGAATGAAAAAATGATGTTTGATAATTATTTTTTCTAAAATGTCTAAATAATAGTATTTTACCATTTAACCCTCTAAACAGTTTAAGCAAAACCTGTTTGATAATCAGAAATGTCTGAATAGTATTTTAAATACATATTTATAATATTTTGACCACAATATGATGAAACAAAATGTATCATGTTCAATTAAAATATCAACATAGCATAATAATTCAACCATACAAATTATATGAACTCCAACCAATTGTTAAGAGTTGAATTACAATTTGTTCACGTAGATTAACCATAAATTCTATGTCTTGATCACCCCATTGCAGTTCATCTTGTCCCTCTTCTTCGTTCCCTTCATTTTGCTTCGCTTCATCGTCAAACATATTATCTCGGTCATATTAAGCAAACAATTCATTCTACCCACAACGTAAACTCTCAAAACAAGGAAGTAGAATACATCAAGATCTAAACTTTAATATTCTCCTGTTTACAAAAAGAATTCCATTTGGCAAATTTTATTATTATTATATTTTTGCCAAAAAACATGATAATATAAAGTATCCAATGTACTAAGATTACCATCATGCATGATTTTGTTGTCATGATATTGCTACTAATTAAACAATCAATAAATTTGAGGATATACAAGGGAAATTTTATAATAAAAAAAGTGTGTAAATTTTGCAAATGAGATTCAAGGAAAACCCATTTATATAGGGACCAGGATCTAAAAGCAACCAATAAAAAAATAGAAACGAAATTGAGGACTCACAAAGCAATCGTCATCAATAGTAAAGATATATTTCTTCTTGGAGATCATGTAGCCAAACCAGCGAGAAGCAGAGTCCTTGAAGGAAATGCAAGAAGCCCTATGACCCAAAATCTTATTAATATCATTACGATTACAAAGCTCATAATCGAAACCATCACGAACCTTAATGGTCTTATAGAGGGATCACCATCCTGTACGATGATCAGATGGTATGGCTGAAATAATGGCCTCCACATCTCCAAAAAATCCAAGTTCCTGATTGTGGGTATCACGATATCGAGCTCATCTTTCAGAGTGGGAGCAGCAGTCGCCATTTTTGGAGAGAGAAAATGCAAAGGGAGAGAGTATTTGGTTCGAATATGGGAAGACGAGAAAATTTTTAAATTTTCAAATTTTACCGATTAAGAGTAATTAAGAGGCATAAAATTTTTACCAAACAAATAAAAACAAGTAGCACATGCACTACAAAATTTTTACTCTGATTTCTCTAGATATAAAAACTGAAACCAATGCATATCCAGTTAAATTCTCATACCCTTTTGGACATTTCAAACTACCACAATCCAACTGTAAACAAAAAAAAAGTTAATATGCAAGCATAAAAGGGGACCATTTTCTTTATCCTAGTAGAGTGAACAGATGGCAAGGAGAAAAACACGTAGATACAAATACTAGGACAGAGACGGAGCATGGGGAAGAACATGTTTAGGAACTTTGAGCCTTATCCTTGAGTTGCATAACATCCAAATTTCTGCATATTATTTCCAACAAGTGGGGTTTAAGGCCAGTTCATCACATGGTCTTATGGGGAGAACAGTTGGCATAATAATACTTGTTCTTGTTCTGTTCCAAAATTAGACATACATTTTTTACGTTTTTCTTTTTGTTCGTATACTAGCTTACGGAGCGTTTAGTTTAGTGCATTTGAAGTTACAAACGCGGTTGAGAATCCTGTGTATATTCTAAACGCAAGTCTTTTTAACTCATAAACGCACCATTTTTAGGACTTGATTAAATGCACCGGACTACTTTTTATGTGGTGGCCAAACGCACACTAAATGTTACCGTTGCAAACCCTATAAACTAGGGTACTCAAAGATACCCTATGTAGCTGCGTATCATCTGCCACCACTGCTACATCTTTAGCATATGTTAAAGATATGTTTGGAAAAATAATATATTTTTTAAAAGTCGTCGTTTTAAAAAATGTATCTCTAGTTGTGGAACGGATGGACTGATAAGCAGAGTTTGTGCAATTAATGGAATGCTGCCTTAGGGAGTGGTGGTCCATTTGAGATGCCTAGCTACCGGCCTTTGTTCGACCGGAGTGACCACAACACAAGTACACATTCCAGCTGCCTCCTTCAAGGCATGAGATTTAGGACTAAGAACCACAGGCTGGAGCTCAAAGGTCCCTACATTCTCCCAGCCAGCTCACTCATCTACAATCTTGGTTATGTTAAATGTAAGTGAACCACAAGCATATGTTTCGACCAAGAAAAAAGAAATAAAAACTTTCATTTGGATAGATGAGATGAAATTAGTCATATTGAAAAACAATTCCTGTCATTGCTACTTGTTTGAATCCAAATAATCATACATTTTTACTACAAGGATCGCATAGTAGGCCTTGTTAATTGAAATGAAGAAATGACCATGCTGCTTAAGACTAAGCTCCAACATGGACAGGCTAATCAATTTCGAATTGTCAAAAACAGATTGTAAAAAATTAGCAACAAGGGGAGGGCAATTGGCAGAAGAGAGCAGAGCGCTACGGCTTCATAAATAATTTCTAAGCCCTTGGAAAAGAATCCAAAATTGTAAATCTACCTCATTCTTCTTTTCGATCTTTAGTTCTAGAGGGCCTTGCTGGTTTAATGATCTTGCCGAGAAGGACCAATAAGATGGGAACAATGGTTGCGATGAAGTATACGCTCTTGTATGCTGTTAGTGTTTCATGTAGGCTTAATACCTGCGATATTACAACAAAGAATCATTAAATAATAGAGTGTTTTTATTTGATGATCCTCTGCCGTAGCCAACTCATTTTATTTGTAAGAGACTAACCATAAAACCAACACAGGAGCAATTTAGAACCAAAAGTGTGTAAGCGAAGTTCATGAACACAAAAATCTTCTTAACCATAGCCATATTAGAAGGAATCAATTGCTGCCATCTGTAAATAACTGCACATAAACATAATAAGTTAGAATCAAACTAATCATGAAAAACCTAGTTATGTGTTATAGCAGTCGACAATATTGAATGCCTGTTTGTTACCTCTTGAACCGGCAATCATCAAAGCTGACTGAACAAAGAATATGATGTACCCAGGATATAAACCCTGTTATAGAAAGAGATCATTCTAACTAGTCAAATTGGTGAAGTAGTAATTATGGCAAGAAAATGCATTGATGCTCGTATGTATATCTGGAGTGATGAATTATGGAAGGATATCATCTTACACTATAATGTGGTGATACTCATTGGAGGACAAATGATCAGAAAATTAATTATATGTTGTTAAGTTAAAAATAAGAATCACACAGATAAGTACAAGATAAACTTCTCCTAAGAAGCAAAAAGGTCTCTAAAAACATTTGTGATGACTTAAATGGGTGATGACAACCGATCAGAAGCACTATGTTATTGATCATTCAATTTTGTGGCATGATGAGTCTAAGTGGTTTGAGGACATTGAAAACAAACCGTTTATATCAAAAAGAGCAAGTGTATTATTATAATTATTGTTTTTATTGTTACTAATTATTGGTTCTTGAGAAAGATATATAATTTATGAATAGAAAAAAACAAAAATTACCCCACCAAGAAATAGTTATGACTTGTTTAAATTACCCAAAAATAGTATTTTCTCTTTTATGGTGTGTTTTGTGGTTGTAAAGAGGAAAAGGCATGACCAGAAGAATTGTGTGAAATAAGTGAATTTATCCAGTTGAGGCATCTTGATTGAGAACCAGACAGAAAGGGAGTCCTTCAAGTACTTTTAGAGGAAGCTGAAGGTTGAATGTAATTCAAGTACAGAAATACGGACATGAGCCCCCACAAACAAGCTCTCAAGTAAAAAGAATTGGAAATAGGTCAGGCTTTAGATGAGTTACTAAGCACATTGATGTAGTAAAATAGCAAATTAGAAACTTGGGGGAAATCTTCCTGAATAGCTAAAGCCAAAGAATGACCAGTAATGACATACTCTACAAGTAGAAAAGAAAGAGTACCCTCTCCGTATATGGTTTATTACGTCACGGAAACGTAGTATTTTAAATCAAACTTCAGGTAGGCTTTCTTATTGTAAGTAGAGCTGAATTTAAGTTGAAAACCATATAGTTAACCAAAACTACTTGGATCTATTGGGTTGGTTAACTAGTTTTTAAATGATGGATTGGTTTGGTTTTGAACCCATATTATTATTACAAATATAGGTTAGATCTAGTTTAACTACTTTTGACCCGTATTAGTCTATAATAATTTTTTGTACTTTGAAGAGTTAATACATCAACATGTATGCATTATTACACTACATTTTTATGTAACACATATACATTATACATATTACATTATATACATATTACATACTTTTGTAATTTATACACTTGTAATTATGTATAAAAAATATTTCACTAATTATAGAATTAATCCATAATAAAGTTAACACTTTTAGTGTAACGAACTACTAATTTAAATAATTAATATATCATCCCTTAATTAATTAAAATAACTCATTTAAATTATATAATTTATATTATATAATTAAATTTTATTTCTTCCTTCTCTCCATAAATTGTTTTATATTATATTATACAATTTAATTTAATTTCCCCCACACTACCCCCCACCCCTAACCCCCCCCCCCCCCCTCAAAAAAAAAAAAAAAAATTAATATCTAAATGGTGCTGTAATCACATATTTATAATATGAAATGTAACAAGCATTTGATAGCTTTCTACATGATCACAAAAAAATTAATATCTACATGGTCATAGCTTTCTGTAGATACGCCCACCCCCTCGCCCCCGCTAGGCCCCCTGCCACCCCACCCCACCCCAACCCAACCCAACCCAAAAAATAATATTTATTAATTATGTAAACTCCCCTGCCCCGCCCCCCCGTCCCTCACCCCCACCAAAAAAAATAATATTTATTTATTATGTATACACTCCGCCCCCACCCCCACCCCCACCCCCACCCCCACCCCCACCTCCAAAAAAAATATTATTTATTGATTATGTATACACTCCCACGCCGCCGCCCCCCCCCCCACCCTCCCCTCAAAAAAAAATATTTACTGATTATATATACATTCCAAAAAAATTAATATTTACTGATTATTGTAATAAAATTCTCAATAATTTCATTAATTTTAATTAACATAATAATTATTAATGTAATTTTTTTTTGAAAGTGCCTATAATCACAAAATTAATATTTTTAATACTCAAATTAGTCACATCAATTAAAAATTTTAGTTTCGAACTTGGGTCTAAAAAATTAAAATAAGACTCTTTTAGTATAACAAAAATTAAGATTTTAGTGAAACTATAATTTGAAAAATAGGTCGACCTAGATTCGACTTATAACCATTTAGATCTAAACCACATAACCTATATTAAATATAGGTAATATGGTTTTGGTTCTAAAAAACAACCCAAACCTATTTTATGTAACCCAAAACTATTTTTTGCCAGGTCTAATTATAAGGCGGCCGGTAATATATTCGCTCTGTTTTTAGAAAATGCTAACATGTTAATGAGTTGCGTTTTGGTACGAACGTTTCAAAACATGGAACACTTTCGTTCTAAAACATTAAATTTAGAGATCCAAAACTTCTTTTCCTATTTAGTAACATAAGACTAAAACTTTATTGCACAAGAATTATTACAGCTATGTTTACGATTTTGCAAATGAGTGACATCTTTATATTGATAAATGACCTTACAAACAATGGCTAAGATCAAATCTAACGGAAGGTTAATATTTCCTATCTATAATATTCCTTTAAAATATCTAGGATATCTGTAACGCTCTATTAAAAAACCCTAATATTTATAATAAAATTTTAAAAATTATCAACTAGTGTCATCAAGTGAGCACCTTGTGGGATTCAAAGAAGAGCTGTTATGACACTAACTTAACTAGATTCAACTACATCTTTTAAGAAAGTTATCCTAACGTTTCACATAAAAGTATTTTGTACCAACTAAATGACACGAAAAAACCTACCCCTCTTGTATTCCCTTTCGATTTTCATTCTGTACCTAATAGGTTCTTATAACCAAGAGCACATATCTGAACCAGACTGAAGAAAAGAATAATCAATCATGTCAAGAAGCCACAAAAACCTTTATCACATAAAAACAACAATAATATACAGAACCCTCATATTCATATGAAAATTACCTAAGGAGAGAATTCATGATACCATTCATCAAAACTACAGATATTTCAAGGCAAGCAACACAGAATTCAGAAACAGGGAATTGATTCATTGTCAGATCACAATCAGATTAGAAATTTTTGGTAATCAAAACTTACATGCCATACAGCACTGACTGTTTGCGTAGCCAGCAACTGGAAGAAACCAGGTTTCTTTCCCTTTTGAATGAGTCTCTCATAAACATCTAGAGGAAAACAAAAGCATTAGAATATATACATAATTTTACACATTTAACAACATGAAACTTCAAAGTCAGGCAAATCAAGAGGTGAGGAAATGCTTGCAAATCAACATAATTTTACTTACATTTTTACTTACTAGGCAAATCAATGGTGGTTAAACACAACCTTAAGTTGATATTTTACGCTTTACTTTTCCAAGTCAAATTCAATTGGTGCACACTGATTTCATATTATTTCATCTATCTCCCTCTCCCAAGTCCCAATCATGATATATATATACATATAAGCAGATCTCTTCCTCCTCCAAATCATGATAAATACATATACACAGAGTCTAAGCCTAAGGACAAGTATCTAACAGTGTCTTAGTTACTTCTCCAGAGTTTTTTGAATTTGACATAGCCTGAAATTACATATTTGATTATTAAAACATAAGAAAGAGGAAAACTAATACTGCAAGAAAAGCTTAAGATCTAGCAGCAATAATCAGAACAGTTGAGGAGTAGAAAGATCAAGGCTTCTGTCGATTTCGTATCCCTCTGCATGTTATTCTACAACTAATACTATTTTTTCAGAGGATGAAAGAGAGTGAAGAGAACAGAAAAGTCCCTATACATTTATACATATATCAGAACTATTCCTACACATTAAAAAAAAATCTAAAATCCAGTATAGACCATTGCCTACACTAGCCATGAGCTAGATCCGCCCTGTTCAAAATTGTCCATTGTAGGAGCAAAAAGACCGGACCCAGTTCACAACCTGTCTGACTATGTGCAGTTTCAGGTTTTCAGCAATAGACATGGGAGCTCTTAAGTGAGGCCCAACCCTATGACAAATTAATATATCAAAAAAGAAGGAAAAAAAACCTATGACAAATTTAGATAACCTGCCCAGCAGACATGTAAATCAACTTGTCAATCCAACCCCTTGGAGAGCTGGTGCAGAACCGGGTACACTACCTTTACATTATTGGCATTGCAAGTTCAACCCAAACCAAAAATGGCCAATTGGTTAACAGAAGAATTTCCAATCCTAACCACATTGGTAGGCTATGTTCAGCTCAAACCAACAACAACATGGCCCAGCCTGTCCATTACTACCTTAGCCTACATAATGGCTATGTTACACCGACTCTTCACTTTGCCTTAAAGTACCCGAGTCCAACACTCGACACTCGAACAAGGGTATGAGTACTAGACAATTCATTTTAGTGTAAAGAATTGGCAAAATTGAGGAGTAACTGTGTTGAACTTT
Source organism: Panax stipuleanatus (assembly GCA_020205555.1). Classification (NCBI taxonomy): domain Eukaryota; kingdom Viridiplantae; phylum Streptophyta; class Magnoliopsida; order Apiales; family Araliaceae; genus Panax; species Panax stipuleanatus. Next base: position 98,328,062 of record CM035123.1, on the reverse strand, counting down.
TCAAAATACCTTGTCCAATTCGACGCTTCATCCAAGTCCATGTAACATAGCATAATGGCACGTTAAAAAAGAAAATGTCTATCAGCCAAATGAATAAACTCCTACGCCCCTAACCTATTCCTTACCACGTCATCTATGCTAATGAAACAGACAAAGGAGGGCTTGGTCATTGGTGTTAGCTTCTCCCGAAGCTCTAACAAAAAGTTTGTAAAGATAAAAATATCATATTAAAAATTAACTCTCCCCGTTCTAAAATATAAAATCAAGTTCAACTTTTAAAGTTAGTATGAGATACTTCAAAAAATTCAAAATTGATTGTAATTCATTTAATACACACTTCTTAGGGACATGATTACTGGTATAAACTAATGTCACAACCGGATGCTCCATACAGATGAATTTATATTACGCAATTCCAAAAGGAGGTAGGTAGTTAGGCACGATGAATAGGTTTCGCAAATTGACTTCCAAAATTCTATATGGGACTCATTTTGTGGAACGGAGGGAGCAGCAACTAGTTAATTGGTTGACGCTTTGGACAGATATATGCACTATATATCAAGACATAGTGCAGCAAACCAATTTCCAAGCAATTAAGAGAGCTCCTCCCCACCTTCCAACCTTCCCACCTCCCCTTCTTTGGAAGCTGAATACACTTATGTAGCCAAGACATAGCCGAATTACAGAACTATCTATAATTAGAAAACGATGATGTAGCCAAGATATCACACAGCTAAACCTAAGGATAAATAAGCATGCAAACTTAGAAGGGAGAGGAACTCACAATGACGCAGCCAGGTGCTGACTTGTATGTTCCACACAAGTGGTAGCTCAACTGAACTCTTTGCCAACTCAACACCCAAGATGTCTACATTTGTTGCACGGTCCCAACGTGGTTTGGGTGGTGAAGAATCTGTCCATCCACTAAAACCCAGACCAGAAATAATGATAGAAGATTCCGATATTGACCATATGAAATAATATTTCCAACGTGCGGTAAAGCCAGACATGTACTGATAACCCAGTCGTTTCCAAAAACCCCATTCTTGATATATGGGGTCGGTAAAACGGGACAGTGGGAATTGGGGTACAAGGTACAAGTACAAGCCCATGCATACAGCAGCTTGGAGAAGAGCTTTAAGTGCTGGCCAATATGGTGATGGTGATCGTCCCTTCTCTGAAGGCGTCCAGATCTATTTGAAAAAACAAAAGATAAAGCTACACACAGATTAACTTCAATAAGATGATAAATCCAAACCAGAGCAAAATAAATGAATGAACTTACCCCTTTTCTTTCAGTCCATTCAAGATAATCCTTGATTTCAAAAACTGGGCCGGCGAAGTGACTGCCACAGCAGAGGCAGTATCCAAAGTACTCGATTAAAGAGGGCAACTTAAGCAATCGGTTTTTCTTTTGTGCCTCGCGCAGGTTTTCCTCCTTTAATAATCCGTCATTGTAATTAATTGCACACGAAATGACTTTAAGTGTTAGCACCATCAAGGCTCCTATACACATTTGGGAAGAAACAAAAGAAAACATTTAATTCATTTGGAGAATCAAACGGATTGTATAATGCTACCAGTAGTCGACATATTAACAAAACATAGACGGAAAAAAGAAGAACGTAATAAATTCAATAGTTTTCAATAGCTCACAAAGCATAAATTTCTTCAATTTATATGAACCGGGATCAAGATAAATACCATTTTATATAGATAATATCAATTATCAAGCAATCAAACAAAACTAAAACATATCTCATTATCTGTGGGATGCAAATCTAAAAATCCTACATGTCTTTGAGGTTGCATATTGAGATTAACAGGATACTTTCTAAGTCAAGTATCATATGAAGATTTGCAGGTTACCTTTTAAATCAAGTAGATCTTGTCAAGTAAGTCCTACTGTTAATAAATCTATCATGTCATTTATTATATATACAAATTCTTTTGAGAGGCTCATTAATCACATTAGGATCCAAATCAAACAGAGGACATATAGTGTGAAAGAGTGCTTACCAGTTGCATCAATACCACCCTCCTTCCATGCATCCCCACTCATGTAGTATACATGGCTACATATGTATACCAATAGTCAAGAATTATGAATATTTTCCATAAAAGATTACAGAATTTCATGGACTACTTATTGAAATATATATACATATATATATATATATATATATGTGTATATACACATATATACACATATATACATATATATATATAAGGATATAACTCAACATTCAACGAAAGCAGAAACAAAAACATAAAAGAACTTGTACCAGGGAATACATATTGAAAGAAAACAAAATTATTGGTAGACTTCATGGGCTAATCAGTACAATAGAAGAAGCCAGGGAATACAAGCTGCTCAAATAGGTTAAAATTAGATTTTGAAACTGTTCTGCTTTCAGTGGTTGAAGTAAGTACTATAAGGAACATGACGGGATAAGTACTAATTTTCATTTGTAATGCTCATCAAAAAGTATTCAGCTAAAAGTATGATCTCATATAATTTAAAAATTTATAACACTGAACACTTAAAAATGCTTTGACTTATATCAACAAACAAGAAAGACAGTGACAATGGGGAAATGCTCAAATACTGTCTCCTCAGTTGAATAATACTCGATCCTCTCCACAAAAAGGTCTCATTTGTAAAAAAGTTTTATTCCACATGGAAGAAAAGTATGACCTTAAAGTTTGCAAATTTTACAAATTGGACGCTCTTTTGTGAACAGACACAGTATTTTTTATCAAAAATAAAAACACCAAGGACATATGTACTCTGTTTTCACTTTTTTGCTATAGTTTAAATCTTATGGAAGCTAACATTTATAATTTTCCTTTTGGGTGGATAGTAGAATGTGGAAATGAGGTTGACTAACTGATTCTTTATATAAAGCTCCAGTATTGGTTAAGGCTCCCAGCTTTTTAAGCCAGGTATAAATAAAAATTTATCAACTCAAATCTGTATAAAATTTATTTTAGTTATCAAATGATACCCAAAGTACTTCACAAATTCAATCAAAATTACAATCCCATAGTAAAGTTTACAGCTTTTTCCGTTCATAAGACAAATGAAATCTAGAAACTTAATTTTCCAAATTTTGGGGCCAAAACAGATCACAAATCAAAACAGAATATTTAAATAAACACATAAATTAAATTTTTCAAAAAAAAATATTACCAGCCGATGAGATAGCCTAGAGCCAAGATGAAAGTGATGAGGCCACATCGGCGTCGATAAAGGACCATAGAAGCGTAACCCACGGACATGGGAACCAAGAAGTGGAGATTGGAAGAGAATCCGAAGGAGAGATAAGAGAGGATGACGCCAGAAGCGGCGGCATAGAGGTTTTTCGCCGGTGGGCCGCCAGGGACGAGACGCCAGAAGAAGCTGACCGGAATTGTGGCGACGAAACAGAGGAGGAATCGGAGCACGGGGACCGAGACTCCGATCACGGACGCCATTGCGCCCAAATCCAAATCCATTATTGGGTTTGAATCAAGAAAAAAACACACAGTTGTGTGTGTTTTGAAGAAGTAGTAGTATGTACTTGTGATTGGGTGTTTATTCTAACTATTCTGGGTCGGAATAGGATATACAGAGAGAGGTGGGTGATTTTGGAGGAAGAAAGGACAAGAGTTTTTTTTTGTGTTTATTTTAGTATTTGTTCATATTTGTGGTGGTGTGAAAATACGTGGATGCCCATGTAAGGAGATTTGACTGGTCAACGAATTTTTTACTTTTTTTTTATTTTTTGATTAAATAGTACTCCCTCCATTCCTTAATATAAGTGGTTTTAGAGTTGTACACAAGTATTAAGAAAATAATTATAAAGCATTAAATATAATATCAATTATCTATATTGTCCTTGTATTAGAAAAAGAGAGTGTTATTTATTGGACAGATAATAATGAGAGAACCAAAGTTATATTTAATACTTGGGATAGGGTAATATTAAAAATTAAGCAATTAATGCTTATTTAAAAATCTCAAATGACTTATATTAAGGAACAAAAATATTTCTCTAAAACGACTTATATTAAGGAACGGATGAGTACTTCTTGAAGGTCTCTATTTTTCATTATTTTCTCTTGAAGTCATGCTACATATTGTTATATCTATATTAAATAGGGAACTAATATTTTGATAAATAATTTTGATATTTTCACATAATTCTCTCTCATATGAGTATACAATAAGTCTTATTTTTATGTGAGAAAAAATCATATAAAAATATCAAAAATACATATGAAAATAATGATCATCTATTAAATATTGATGTACGTAGATACATTAAATTAAAAAAATTAAGAAAAGACTCATATATTATTATTTAATCTTATCATTTAGATTTACACCTTAGTCGCAATTTAATTTTGTCATAAATTTATCGACATATATATATATAATATATATATCATTTTTCTTATATTTTATTCTATTTTTTTATGTGGGAGTTTGTTTTATTCTTGATGTAGATTTTATTTTTATTTTTTATGAGAGAATTGATTTCTTTTCTATTGTACTAGTCGGTTACTATTAGGGGAGAGCGCAGTGCGGTTTGATGCGGTTATAAATATCAACTGCAATATATGCATATACTACTAATATTAACAACCACAACTATAGTTACCTGCAGTTGCGATTACATGGAATTTGTGGTGCGGTGGTGGTGCAGTTGCGATTTCGTATTCCCAATGTATGCTAACTTACAGATCTTGCATAAACCAATTAGAGCGACAGTCTCACAGTCACATACGATATGATTTGGATCCGGTTATCATAAAGTTAATTTTATGATAAGTTGATTAATTGACTAATACAGTACTGACACGAAGAGAGATCACTTTCCGACATACAAGTCGACATTGTATTGATCAATTGACCAAAATGATTTTGATACTAATCACTCCCGTATGACCTTATTTATCATGGTTATTTGATTATTTATTTTTAATTTTTCAGTTAAGTTTCAAAAGTCTATCTTCAACCCAACATAAGTAATAATATTGGAGTCTTACTATATATTGTTAAATATTTCTGTCGAATTATGATTGCAACTTATATCAATATATGGGATTGAATAAGATTATAAAATTGGGTCATTGTATCACATATATTGTAAAAGTATTACCAATTAGATTTATTCTTGTAATTCGCAATAAAAAAAGTCGACATATAAAATTGCAATATACATTATTTTTTTATTGTATTTTTATTAAATATTATGATTTACATCAAATATGTTTTATATAACTTTTAAATTTTGTTTAAAGAAATTATGTAAATACGTTGACAAATCTATACATATTTTAATGTTTGAAAAAAAATTAGTGCAATGGGAATAGAGGGAGTGGAGTATTAATATTAACCCCCTCCGTTCATTAATATGTCATTTTAGATGATTTTATTGTTTCCTAATTAGTTGTCGTTTTATATAATTTAAAAGAATTAACTACAATATTTTCAAAATTACTCCTCATAAAAAAATGTTACAAATAAGAGAGAGAACCAGATAAGTCTCACAATTATGAAAATTATATTTAATATTATATAATAATTTTCTTAATTTTTATGCACAATTTTAAAATAACGTACACTATATTAAGGGGTGGATGGAGTACCTAATATTAGGGGTGGGCAACCGGTAAATACTGGCCCAAACCGGATCGGTACCAAAATCAGTCAAATTTCGGTACCGATTTTTACTGAATAAATACCAAAAATTAATATAATTATTATTTTATTATTATTATTATTTTATTATTTTTATTATTTTTATTTTTATTTTTATTTTTATAATCATTATTATTATTAATTATTTATTAATAATAAAAAAATTTAGAAAATTGGTATATACCGGTACGGTTTGGTAATACTTCGGTAATACCGAACTATAAAAATTCTGTACCGAAACCGGTACCTAAAAACCGGTATATACCGGTTTTTTTTGTACCGAAACTGGACCGATTATTTTTGTATCGAATTGGCCAGTTCAAATCAATCCGGAAAACCGAAAAATCGGAAAAATCGAAAAATTATGCCCACCCTTACCTAATATGGTACACATTCCAAGTTTTCAATAAATTTTTGACAATTAATGTTGTGTCACCAAACCAGAATTCTAGATGAAATTGGGGGTACATATAACTCATAGTAGTACTACTATAAGGCAACAAGGGAGGAAGTATATGCCGTCCAACCAAATGGAATTCAATTATAGGATTATGTGGTGCTTTGAGTCCCATGATATGATGATATGGGTAGTAAATGCTGATGCATATCTACCCCCTGGCACCGACACAACCTCATCCTTGTACTCCTCCACATCCTTCCTCGCATAATTTGAAAAAACGAGCAAAATATAAATTAAACATATATTAAAAAAAGAAAGTGAAATAATTTTAAATTTATCCTTATTGGTCTCATAAGATTATATATAGTAATAAGTATTTTTCTTTTTTTATACTAATGAATTTTACTAAATGACATATTTATCATTCACTTTATGTATTTTATCTCATCTTTCTTGGAACAAAAAAATTATTCTTTTAATCACCCTTTTGGAGACGGAGAGAGTATTCAGAAGAGTCTTACTATACTATACATTGTGAAAGTTTTCAGCCAAATTATGAGTGCGACGTAGATGCATACGTGGGATAGGTAGAAATTAACAAGGTTCACACTTTAATTTATTCTATCTTATCGCATACACTTCCACGTTTGTCGCAATCTAACTTCGTCAAATATTTGTCGACTTATATATCATTTTCCTATTAAGAATGTCATTACTTCATAATTAATATAGGTCTCAATTTTCATATTTGTCCTTTTATGTTTTTGTTGGAAAACGTCGATTAGAGGAAAGAGAATAATACTAATGTTTTTAAAATAAGAGTAATGCTAGAAACACAATTTATTCTATAATTATTTTATAATTTGTTGATGTGACATACTCCATCTCAGCATATTGATGAACAAATTATTTCAATGTAGTCTTCGGCCCCGCATAAAAACTGAGATGGAGTATGATATAGCAACAAATTGTAAAATAGTTAGTAGAATAAGTTGTGTCTCTAGCATTATTCTTAAAGTAATGTTACTATCACATAAATATAAATCACATAATGCTCACATACACACATGCATATTTGTGGGCTCCACATGTTAGACGGGACCTAAAGTATGCATGTGTGTGTATGTGAATATTATGTGATCTATATTTATGTGACAGTAGCATTGTTGATGTTTTTATGGGAATAAATATCTTTGGAAAGAGGAGAGAAATTAGGGGTATCATAGGAATAGGAATGTAGGTAACTTTTTATCCTAGATAAAAGACAACGACTAATATATTGGAACACAAAAAAGTTATAAAACAACTAATCTACCAAGTCAATCCATTTGTGATTTGCCAGATGGTGCATTAAAAATAATTTAGTTTTCCGATTTTCGCTCAAACCCAAGTCGTTTAGGCCAAGCGCAAATATGCCCGACTTATTTAGTATTTGGTTAATAATTTTTCTTTTTTTATAGTATAAAAATTAAACGAGTCGTGTTCGTGTTTAAATTCGACTAAGCTTAACTCAATTAAGTTTGACTCATTTGCCAGACGCGTAGAGTTTGTACATCAACTCTCAAACTCGTTTAAAAACCCCGACTCATTTAACTTCAAAACGTGGTCGAGGTTGACAAGTCAAAATCCGGCTCAACTCAAAACTCTCAAGTTGACATTAGCTCAATAATCTAGTCTGGTCTAATTTTAGTATGTGCTCATTTTCTTAACCAAGGTCCAACTCCAACTTAATCTATTTGTGTATAACCAAAATTCTAATTTATTGGGCTGGGCTATACCTGGCAAACGGACGGGCTCCACCCAAACGGGTCAGGCGAGCGGCGGGTCAGGTTAAAAACGAACGGGCTAAAGAAACCCGACTTTTGCTGAACTAAAAATGACCAGCACAACGCCCGGCCCGCAAGCTCAGACCAATTTATGTCTACATTTTTAATATTTTTTTGAGTTTGACCCAAACAGGCAGACTAAAAAGACCCAACTTTTGTTGGGCTAAAAATGAACAGCTCAACGCTCGACCCGTGGCGAACGGGCCTGCCCGGCCCGCACCAGGTCTAGGCTTGTCTTAGGTTGGTATCAATTTGTGTATAACCAAGATTCTAATAAAATAAAATAAAATAAAAATTACAGTAACAAATAACAAGATGTGTAGAGCTTTACTTATTAGCATTGATAAAAATCCAAAAGCTTGGCTCTCTTAACACATGAACTCAACTCTTTCACTCATACCCGACTCCATGTTCACCAACATTACATTAGCCTCCAAAATGACAATAACAAGACCCACAAAATCAGAGAAATTAACACACTAATCAAACAACATACATATATAAATGTACACAGTAAAATCTAAGCCTCGGAGTAACTAATATGTCCCTACCTCTCTATTTATTATATATATGGCTCCCTACACCTTAAAAAAAGGTTAATTGCAATTAAAAACGCTTTAACCTCTCCCCCTTAAACTCGATTGGGTATATTAGTACAGAATCTACGCAAAGGCCGCCTTTGGTGTGCGTGCAATCAATCTGAGTCATTGAAAATTTGACTTTTGTTGGTGCACTAGGGTTTTCAACGACAAAATCTCCCCCGTGATAGTGAATCCAATTTCCAGGCTGGTCCAGATAGCGCTGAGACGTGGCATGCTGACCGTCTGAGGTTGAAAGCTGGAACTGCACTGGCTTAATGTCCCAACCATGGACATGCTCGGAGCTACAAACTCGGCGGCCAAATCTTTTAGTAGTAGCCCTTCCCAACTGCAACCTGAAGAACAGGCTGTAGGTTCCAGCTGGGAAAGGGAACTCGACCTCGCCTGTAACTTCGAACCACCACATTTGCTGGAGATAAGCAACTGAATGAAATCTACAAGCCAGAAAAGGAGCTACAAATAAATATGATGATATCAATTGTGGAATTTTTTGATGCAATAAATCTGCAGGCAAAAATGGCCTCTTCAAATCTCTCAATACAGAATTTAGAAAAGCAAACATATTAAACATGTTGAAGTTTGTTGAAAAACAATCCCAGTGATGGTAGTTATATATTTGGATCAAAAGTAAATAGATCCAATGATGCAGTATCTAAAATATAGTAAAACTTTGGCATGCACAGCTTAAACAATCAAAACTATGCTATGTTTTCCAAGGCAAAAGACAAATTTTACATGTTGCTGCAGCAGACGTTATAGTCAAGCAAAGCCTCTAAATCTAACCAAGACAAAGAAACAATTAAAGTCTTAGTAGCATAAACAAAATAAGATCGACACAGCTGAAACAATTATGTTTAGACAAATGCATAGGGATACAGTTGAACTAGACACATGAATAACGACATGTTAAACTGGTGTGACACTTGGCTCGAGTTACAAAAATTAAAAACAGGAGTGGCATTGCTTTTGGAGAAAAAATCTTCAAACCACTAGCCTTAGTTCACCTATGGTCCCACGTCTCTAACATAAGTGTTACTCCCTCCGTCCCATAATAAGTGATGTTTTAGAGTTGGGTACAACTATTAAGAAAATGATTGTATAGCATTAAATATAGTATCATTTGTCTATAATACCTTTTGTGTTAATAAGGAGAGAGAGAGTAAAAAACATTTGTGTATTGAAGTAGGAGTAATGAGGGGTAATTTTGAAAATATTGTAATTAATGCTCCTAGACTTTTTAAAACATCAAATAATTTGGGACAAATGAAATTACCTAAAACATCACTTATTATGGGACGGAGGTAGTACTATATTACAATTTTCCAATTTCCTCAAATAATAACGAGAGCAAGTACTTTAAATTTTAACTTTTTTCTCCCCCTTTCTTTTGCTAAACATAATGGAGGCACTTGGAGCCATTACCCGCTAAGTGAATCACAAAGTCCCAAAGTGCATCGGTGGAGTTTTGAACACGACATGTACCCCTTGGGTGCAAGTGCTGTAGTGATCTTAGCAACTTTAAAACCAATTATTCTACAAGATAAGAAAGAAAAAAAATAAAGCGAATCCCCAAGTTACTCATTCAGAGTCTATTCGGCAACAACTTAATGACTTATAAGTTGGTTTTGACCAACTTATAAGTTATTTTATTGTTAAAATGTTTGGGGATGACTTATTTTTTGACTTATAATTATTTTTAATAAGTAACAAATTCTGACTTATTAAAAAATGACTTATAAGTCATTTTAAAATAAGTACATTTGACCAAATGTAAAGATTGTTTTGTCCTTATTTTAATAGTGTTTACATCTTATTATAACTTATAAGTCATTTTAGCCAAACAACTTCACATTTTATTTTAACTTCATTTCTGATTTATAAGTCAAAAGGGTGTCAAATACTTTTGTTTATAAGTTATCATTTAATATGACTTATAATTCATTTTAAATTTTAACTTATAAGTTATTTTAAAATAAGTCATCCCCGAACAAGCCCATAGGAAATAAGAAACTCAATAAAATCAAAGATAAATAACTATTCAAACAGCAAGGATTCAGATGTTTTATGCACAATACATCTGGAAACTCAGATTCAGAGTCCAAGTCACAAAATAAGACTTTGTCATTATGATAGCATATAGCTCAATTAACAGCCTCAAAAATTAGAAAACCAAATATAAGCATATAAAGTTCAAGTCCATAATGAAAAATACACAAATAAGCAAGAAGCACTACAAACTTCAAAACTAGGAAGCTCGGCTACAACATCTTAAATCAACAAGAACAAATTAATTAGACAAAAAGGACAATAGTGAAAGCAAAGATACTGCTTATAGAGGATTTCAACCAAGAAATGCCCCCGAACAGTTGAATTTGATCAGCCAATACACACCACACTAATAACATATAGATTCCAGTAGACCTGGCAAAAAATAGGTTTGGGTTAGTTTTGGATTACATAAAATAGGTTTGGGTGGTTTTGAAACCAAAACCATATTACCTATATTTAATATGGATTATGTGGTTTGGATTTAAATGGTTATGGGTCGAATCCAGGTCGACCTATTTTTCAAATTATAGTTTCACTAAAATCTTAATTTATGTATTTTAATTTTTTAGACCCAAATTTGAAACTAAAAATTTTAATTGATGTGACTAATTTGAGTATTAAAAATATTAATTTTGTGATTATAGGCACTTTCAAAAAAAAATTACATTAATAATTATTATGTTAATTAAAATTAATGAAATTATTGAGAATTTTATTACAATAATCAGTAAATATTATTTTTTTTGGAGTGTATATATAATAAGTAAATTTTTTTTTTGGGTAGGGTAGGGTAGGGTAGGGTGGGGGTGGGGGCGGGGGGGGGGGGGGCGGGGGTGGGGGGGTGAGACAGGAGTTGTATACATAATCAATAAATATTATTTTTTTGGTGGTGGTGGGGGTGGGGGTGGGGGTGGGGGTGTATACATATATTTTGAATAATCAATAAATATTATTTTTTTGGTGTGGGTGCGAGGCAGAGGGGGCGGGATAGGGTGAGGTGTATACATAATCAATAAATATTATTTTTTGAGCTTGGACGTGGGTGGGGGTGGGGGTGGGGGTGGAGTTGTATACATAATCAATAAATATTATTTTTTGGGGGTTGGGGGGTGGGGGGGTGGGGTGAGGAAAATTAAAATAAATTATATAATATACTATAAAACAATTTATGGAGAGAATGAGGAAATAAAATTTAATTATATAATATAAATTGTATAATTTAAATGGGTTATTTTAATTAATTAAGGGAGTATATATTAATTATTTAAATTAGTAGTTCGTTACACTAAAAGTGTTAACTTTATTATGGATTAGTTCCATAATTAGTGAAATGATTTTTATACATAATTACAAGTGTATAAATTATAAAAGTTTGTAATATGTATATAATGTAATATGTGTTATATAAGAATGTAGTGTAATAATACATACATGTTGATGTATTAGTTCTTCAAAGTGCAAAAAACTGTTATAGACTAATATGGGTCAAAACTAGTTAAACTAGATCCAACCCATATTTGTAATAATAATATGGGTCCAAAACCAAATCAAACCATCACTTAAAAACTAGTTAACCAACCCAATAGATCTAAGTGGTTTTGGTTAACTATATGGTTTTCAACTTAGATTGCCAAAGTCTAGATTCCAGCTTCCATGAAATTCACAACAGATAAAAATCAACAATTATTTTTAAAAAAATCTCACCTAGACTCCTCTGTAGGAATTCGACTCCAGTATCTCCGATCATCAATTCCAGTAATTGCCAACCCGTTTGAAGATATGGACAAACAAATCTTTCCTGAAATTTTATCCAGCCAAGCACTCTGCACCGCGCAAATCATTTCATCAGCATAATCAAAGCAAATTAATTTTTCGCAACCACCCAAAAACAAAAAATAAGATCCATTCAGAAACATTTCCCACAGAAATCATTGCAATTACGGTTTTACATTAATCTTTAGGAATATATCCATTAAAACGACATGGATTCATTAATTTTCAAAAGAAATGATACTAATCCCTTTTCAATCGCACTTTTATCTTAACTATTCATTCATTTCCTATTCTCAAAACAGATGTCCGTCACAAAAAGATGAAAAATACCAAAGCCACAAAAATCAATGTTAAAAAATGGAGGCAATCAAATAAAAATCAAACCTTAGTGCCTCCATCAAAAGAATTGGATCGACAAAGGAGAGAATACATATCCCTCTTACACAAATTGGAAGGAAAATCATCAAACAATCCCTGAATAAGAGAAGCATAATTCGATGGCAATTTCGATTCCCAAACAAAATCGGCAGAAGAAGCGCCCCGAAAAGCCCGATTAAGAAGCGCGAGCCGACAGATCTCTTGTGGGTCCATGTTCTCAAGAACAGAAGCCACGCAACTCTCCGGCAAATCGCCGAGACTGAGTTCCGCCGACGGAGCTGTGGACACGTCGGCGAGTGTGAAAAGTTGAGAAACACCAGCACCCATGAAAAAAAGGGGCAAAAATCAAGAATTTAATGGGGTTTTGCAGAAAGAGAGAATGGCGATGGCGGAAATTAAAAGCAGAGAGAAAAAGTGTGGAGTTGCAATTGGTTTTGATGGTTTTATAGAAGGAAATCGGTACAGATTTAGGTGTCCATTTTGGAAGACAGGGAGGAGAGAGAGAGAAGGGTGATTAGATACTGTATATGGATAATCAGCATTAAATATACGGATATATATGTATCTATGTATTTGACTAAAAATAGTGTTTTAAATTAACTGTATAAAATCTGTACGGACAATTTGGATAAATGTTGGGTTTAGCAATTGAATTGACTATTACACCCTTGATAACTTTCTATTATTTCGAATAGAAGTAGTGGTAGGGGTTTGAAAGTCAACGTTTTTCTATGTGGAAGAAGGGGTAATTTAGCACAATTAAATTAGGAGAAGACTCTTGACTCTTACATGTAACTTTTTTGGATGGAAAAGTAAAGGAATACAGTATTTAAAAGGGAGAAATGAGAACTAAAAGGCCAGATGGATAAATAAAATTATCCAATAAAATGCTAATAGGTCTCAAAATTACATTAATTATTTTTTAACAAATAAAATTGATATTTCAACGAACTTACTATTTACATTAATTATAAGTGGATCCCATAATGAGTATGATAGACTTTATCAAATATCAATAAACACTTTCCTATATTTAAACTATCCAACAAAATATATTATTTTTTACGTATCATTTTAGAGAGTGAAGTTTATTTATTATTTATAAATTTTAAGAAAATATTAATATTGAATTTTTTATATTAAATATCAATTTATTTCTCTTTCCATAAATTTTAGAAAAATAATATTGAGATTTTATAATTGTTTTAGTTAATCGGATAAAACAGTTACATTATATTTCTTAATCTTTGTATTTTTTTCTAAATTGATGAGTAAAAAAAAACGAATGGAGTATTTAAGAACGCTTTTACACTTGTTTCAATAAAATTTAAACCTTTAATCACAATACTTGTATTTATTCAACAATTTTTTACTTGCATGCAATGTCATAATTATTTTGATAGTTTAACTTAAAGATGATTTTGTGTTATAATTAATATAAATACTCAATAAGTGATATAATCATGTGACATGTATCTGGACTAAACCTAATAATCTTCTTATGTTTCCCTTGTTTAAATATTTAGTTTTAAAATCGACATTCTTATTTTAATTTACATTTATGTAAATATTGATTTAGATCGTTGATAAAAAAAACTATTAAGTTGAAATAAAAGTAATATTTTCTATGCGCTAAAATATAAAATTATATTAAAGTAATTGATATTTCCACAAGAAAAAGTAATAGTTTCACAATGTCTATCTCATTTGAATAGTAATTGGGTTACATACTTATGTGAGAGAAACCTTGCGGAAATATTAATTTTTACTTGTGAAAATAACAATTCTCTTATATTAATTTTTTAAAGTCGATTTATGATATTTTTGAATTAAAAAATTGGCATGAATTCTTTTAATTTTAGTCAATACAATGACAAATATTATAAATTATCTAAAAATATTTCTAACTGTAAAGTTCTAAAAAGTAATTTTTAATTTTCAAACTCACTGAATTTGAAAATGTCTTAAACTAAATTTTAAAAGTCAATAATTATTTTATACTCCCCCCATGGTCCTCAAAATGACGAGCAAAGTTACACTACTCATCATTTTATGTAATATTGTGGGCCTTTAAAATAAATTTTAATTTTTTTTATTTTTTTTATTTACTTTACTCTTTTTTTAATGTGTGAAAAATATATTTGACCAACGATTAATTTGAAAAGGATAGAACATTAAAGTTTGGTCTGGTGAAGATTAAGTATTTTTCGACAAATTAAAATATTTTCAAAAGAAAATTTAAGTTGTGCTTAATAATTTGAAAAAATAAAAGACAAAATTATATAAAAATGTATGGAGTGGACTTCTATATTTCTTGTACAATTCAAGTACAAATTTATAAAATATGTTTTGGCCAAAAGTGGTTTTGCTAAAAAGATATATTTTGTTTACATTTTCTTAAACCGAAATTTCTACCCATATAAAAAAGCTTTTAGAGTATCACTCGATACTAAAATATTTATAAGTTTAATTTAAAAGTATTTTTATTTCAGCAAATGGAAGAATAAAACCTAGAAGCTCTTGTTTGTTAAGAGACATAGAATATCACTCAAACCAAAAACTCTCGGACACAATTACCGTCTCCTCTCAATCTCAAAATTTTCACAATATATAAATAATGGGAATTTGGAGGCCATGTGCAAGAAAAAAATAGGGACTCTCTCGTATATAAAAATATTAATTTTTTTATCAGCACCAATATATAAAGCACAATTTATATCAAAATTCATCATTAATTAAAATAATAAATGTCAACGTCGAGTAATAAAATTATCAATTAGAAAGAAAATATAACTAAAACTTCAATAAATTATCAATTAAAAAGAAAAGGTAGCTAAAACTTAAATGGACAATAAACTTCACACGATCGCTAGCATCATTCTTGCATTTTTTGCTGCAAAATCATCGATCAAACTTTCATAATCAATTTTCTACATATACACAAAAAAAAAAAATTCGAGGGCCCTCCGAATTTGAGAACCCTGTACGGTCGCCCCTCCTTCACCCTTCAGGGCCGGCTCTGAATGGGACTCGAAATAAAATGACATTCTACCATACTAGGTTTAGAATTTAGAAAGATATTAGTATTATAAGTGGGTTATGTGAGTGGGTGGGACAATATTGGGTGTTGTATTCAGCACCACAATACCAACACATGAAAATTGGGGATCAACGTGGAAACTGGAAAGCCAAGCCAAGCCAACCATGTGTTTTGAACGGATTTGTTAACATGAAGTTAACTTTGGTCAATTGATCAATATAGTGTCGACACGCAGATATGAGGTGATCTTTATCTCTGTGCATCAGGACTGTATTAGTCAATTAACCAAATTTACCATGAAGTTAACTTCATGGTAACTGGATCCGTTTTGAAACAACATCCATTTATCCGAGCGGAAGGAGCTTAGTTCCCCTTAAACAAGATCTTGAGTTCGAGCTTTGCGAATGAAAAAAATGGTGTTGAGAGAGTTCTGTTCAATTGGGTTTGACTGTAGCTCGATTCCGGATTAGTCAAAATCTAATAGTTACCGGATATCGGGAGATAAAACCCAAAAAAAAATACAATGTGTTTTGATGGGCATAAAAACTTTATATCAATGTCATATAGTAGCAGTATTTATAAACTTTTGATATGGAAATAATAGGGCAAGAAATACACTTGAATTTACAATTTTTTGTACAATTAATGTTTGGTATGCACAACATACTGAAAATAATATATATATTTGAGGTTTGCTATTAAATATCGACCTATGTGAATATATAAATTAAAAATGTATAAAATAGGGTTGGACTCACTTGTTAATATTCTAATTTACCGTATATAAAATTTTTATATGTTAGTTACAATTTACATTTAATATAGAAAATTAATATTTTCACAACACTTTGATATTTTCACATAAAAAGTGTCGCTATAAATGTATAGCGACGATAAAAACCATCGTTTTGATGTGAAAATATTATTTTTAATTATAAAATTTATCAGTTTCCTTAATATAAAATTAATTAATCATATACGTCATTTTCCCATATATTTATTGCAACTTGTATAATTCTGTCCATCACTTTTTTTGTCTTTTTCTCTCATTAAACCAAGGACAACAACGATCGGGAAAACCACCACGTGTTATTATATACTTAAAGATCTCCTCTTTAATGTGTTGTCAACCCCATTCAAAATTTTCACAGAAAAATATTAATTTTTTTTATGTGAAAATATCAATGAAAACGTCTTCACTATTCATGTAGAAATATCAAATTTTTTACGTGAAAATATCAGTTTTCTTAATTACTCCATTCAATGAGAAATACATTCCTATACATATTATTATAACCATAAACACTATTATTAAATATACAAGGTTGCATGTCTTATACTTAAATGAAATATAAGTGGTGGTGACACTTTCCTTTGAATTTCAATTTTGTTTTGGCTCATTTTTTTATTATTATTAAAAATAAGAATTTCCAGCTAGACCAACGTGTGGCTGAGTCAGCAGAACATGTGAATCCACATAATGTATGTAGAATAATGCTACTACTATCACATAAAATAGTAACATAACTATCACATATTGCTGATGTGGCAGTATATAATTTGTTATTGAGTTAAGTGAGTTATGTTAACAACAAATCACATACTGTCACGTCAGCAGTATATGAGAGTTATGTAATTATTTTATGTGATAGTAGCATGACTCATGTATGTAGGCTCATTGGAACATTTGGCGCACCATGTGCCCCTCTTAAGGAGAGCAGATCCTCTGTTCCCAAATTCTCTGTTCCCTTGTGTCCCATCACTTAAATGTTAACACATATCTTCTTACTTAACACCAATTAATTCTAAAATTAAAAAAAAGACAAGTGTCAACATTTAAGTAGTAGGACACAAGGGAACAGAGAATTTAGGGACAGAAGATCTGCTCTCCCTCTTAAGCTGACTGAGATTAAAGAGTAATGGACACATTTAATTTATTTTTTTTTAATAATTAGTTTATTAGTTATGCTTTAATATGCTGATGGTTTCTAATTATTGAAAAACACTACAACAAGGTGGATGATTAATCAAAGCAACCGTCGGTATTATTTTATATTATAATTGTTTATTGATAATATGACAAGTCGTTGAAGATTTCGGTGACCATGGTTTTTCTTTTTTAAAATATTATTTGAGTAATGGTAGAGACATAATTTATTTTATAATTTGTTAATGTGATATACTTCACCTTAATATATTGATGTAGTTTTTGACTTCACATAAAAACTGAGGTGGAGTATGCCACATCAACAAATTATAAAATAGTTATAGAATAAGTTGTGTTTTTAGTATTATTCATATTATTTACTTGTTAAATAGCGTTAGAAGTCTTTGCACAAGAAAATAATTAAAAATATTTTAATTATCTAAAATACCCCTAACATGTGATTATTTTTATAAAAAAAATACTCTCAAAGAAACACGTTTATTTAGACTTTTTTTTTTATAAAAAAAAAACTCATTTATTTTACCAAGAAGTCTACATTCTCTCTCTCTCTCACCCTTCATAAAATAACTTTGAATATTCACCTTTTTAAAACTCTATTTTTTTTACGTTTTGAAAGTCATCCATGGTGACATAACAAAAATTCTACGAAGAGATTGAAATTTTATTGTGTACCTATATATATATATGAAGACAATTTTTTTTGAGAAAACAAAAATAAACCCCATAACTAATTTTAGAATAGAAAGAGATGAAAACCATTTAAATTGAAATTGATGAAGTAAAGAGATGGAACAATGAAATGGGGATCCGACTATGGTCAAGTTGAAATCAACTTCACCATAACAAGTGTATATAGTTTTCTATAAATAATTGATCAAAAAATTATATACATGTACTATGGTATTTCAACTTCATCATAACTGGATCTATAAAATAGGGAGTGAAATATATTGAGAGAAAAAGTAAGGAGTGAAAACTGAATGCGATTGAAATAATTAAGAGGTTTAATAAAGAGAAAATCTAGAAAATTAATAACACACAATAAATAAGGGTAATATTTAAGAATATGATAGTCGATAAAGTTGGAGATGGAGATGGAGATGGAGGGAGTAATAGTATGGGTCAAAATAATGATAATCACGTCAATCAATTAGCTTTAATTAATCACATTGATATGGGGTAAAATGTTTTTGATTTCAAATAATGATAATCACATCAATCAATTAGCTTTAATCTTTCTTTGGGCGGCCACAATCCCCCCTAGGCCCCTACCCCCACCCCACCTAACCTAATCCCTATTTGAGAATATAAACTTATAAATAATATTACTATCATATAAAAAATGATCACATAAAATTCACACACACACATACATATTATAGACTCTACCCGACTCATTAAAAGTCGTACTAGTAAGGGAGTAATAAAATTGGAAAAAGTTGAAGGAAAAAAAAGAAGAAGAGAGCCTAGAAGTTCAAAGTTCAAACCCTATTTAATACCCAAATTTCTCAAAAAATAAAACAAAATTTTATTACTCAAATGATGTAGAAAAAAGGAAAAAAAATTAAAAATCTTTATTATAAAGTTACATAAAATTTATATTCTTCTATTTACTATTTCTTCCATTCCATATCGAATATATATATATATATATAAAATTTCCATCACCCCATTACTTGTATACTTACACAATATTACCATTCAACCATTACTACATTTTAAACAAAAAAATCGTCGTTCTAAATTTGCATGAAAGATAACTAACTATAAACACTATTATTAAATATAAAAGGTTGAATGGTATGCATGTCTTATATTTAAATGAAATATAAGTGGTTAGGGCACTTTTCTTTTAATTATATTTTCTTATTTTTTAATTAAAAATTCTTAAAAATAAGAATTTCCAACTAGATCAACTTGATTCTGAGTCAGGAAAGCATGTCAATCCACATTCTGTGGTCTCATTGGAATGTTTGGCGCATCTCACCCTGTAAACTCTTAACCGAACGGGAATGAAAATTGGATACGAGTGTTTTAAAATTTTATATATTTATATTTTGACCTCTAATAAAAAGTTAAAATATTAGGGGTCAAAATATAAATAGATAAAATTATAAAATAATCATGTCTAATTTTCATGTCCAATTATAATGTCCGCATAAAATTGCTCATGAGATTAAAGAGTAATGGCACGCTTAATTTTTTAATAATTAGTTTACTAATTATGCTTTAGACATGATGGATTCTAATTCTAATTATTGAAAAATACTACAATTAGGTTATTTGTTGATAATTATGAGAAAGTCAAAGATTTTGATGAGCATGATTTTTCAAAATATTAATATATTCTAATATAATTTTGAACCCTATAAATCTATAAATCAATATGGCTCAATCACAAGGACGAAAGGGATAATAATTGATTCTAGGTCCATTTTGAGATATAAATGCATGTTTATACTATCTCGGAAATTGATCAAATTCCAAAAATAAACAAAGAGATGAAAATAATAGTAGTAAGGTGTATTTCTACCTCCGTTCTTAAAAAATTATCTTTTAAGGTTTTTACACATGCATTAAGAAAGTCATTAAAATTTATTTGAAATTCCATTACTACCCCTTTATAGGAAGTTGAAAACTATTAATATAAGGGATAGAATTTCTTGGGACAATAAGAGAAGGTATGGGTAATATAGGAAAGTAAATAATTTATTTTGCTAGAAAGTTGTAAACGACAAACATTTTGGAACAAATTTTTTCTTCTAAAACGATAATCTTTTAGGAACGGGGGAGTAGATTCAATTAGTATAGTATTTTTTTTCATTCATTAGAATTTAATTCGGGGTAGAATTAATGTTTTTGATTCAAAATAATTAATGATAATCAAATCAATTAACTAAACTAGTATTAGTCTAATAGGCCAATCCCCCTATCACCTCAAATTCGACAGTGGTTAATTTGAAGTTAAATTTTGGTCAATTGATCAATATAGTGTCGACACGAAGACCGGGAGGTAATCTCTCTCTGCATGTCAGCATTGTATTGGTCAATTGACCAACTTATCATGAAGTTAACTTCATAGTAACTGGATCCCTCAAATCCCTATGGTTGGAGGAGATTTGAGACTATAAATTATATGAGAGCACTTTAAGACTCCGACTTTTATGAAATAAAAATATTCAATTTTCTTTATAATTACTATTCTATTCAGAATATTCGTAGAATTAATGTTTATGATTGAAAATAATTAATGATAATCAAATCAATCAATTAGTATTAGTCTAATCGGCCAATCCCCCTATCACCTCAAATTCGGGAGTGGTTAATATGAAGTTAAATTTGATCAATTGATCAATACAGTGTCGACACGCAGGTCGAGAGGTAATCTGTGACGCCCCCAAAATAGGTCCATTCAACCCAACTCATTCTGAGTCGCCAAATACATGGTACAGAATTCAAATACAAACTTTATATCATACGGTCGTGCAAAATATGACCACACAACTGTGAGTCTCAATACAAATATGTAGAAAATATTAAGATTCAAACTAAGTCCTCATTACAATTATTATCACACTATTTATCAGAAATAGTGAGGACTACTACTGCTCTAACTCGGACCATCACTCTGTCCCCCGAATAGTCCCCGCAACATTCTCATTTCCTGAAAAGGACAACAGATGAAAAGGGTGAGCTCAACTAGCTCAGTAAAGAATATTATGACTAAGATAATGAAAAATAAATTATCGTTAGCCTTCAATAAATCAGATAAAATATAATGGACAACCAATCTTAGATCAATATTCGCAGCGAAAATAACAATTCATTAGAAGAGTTAAGCAGAGAATCAAGTCTACTATCTTCTATGATTTAAAAGTCCATCATCAATATTTTATCCCTGTAACATCAATCAATATACATCTCGAATCAAATATTTATCTTTGCACTACAGGCCAAAGATATTCATTTGTATCATCAGTGGTCATATTCATCTCAACACCTGTCATCTTTGCACTACAGGCCAAAGATATTCATCAGGTAATCATTCATCTTTGCTCTACATGCCAAAGATATTCATCAAGTAATCATTCATCTTTGCTCTACAGGCCAAAGATATTCATTTACATCACCTTTTAGGACTGAGAATGATGAAAAATATTTAAAAAAAATGAATCCAGTGAGATAAAAGACAAAGACTAAGGATTCGTATTTTAGTATATCCAATTCAAAAATACCTTCTAATAATCAATTATGGAGCAAAATTCAAGAATAGAGCTCAAAACTTGGATACAATCAAAGATAGTAACCTTAACAAGCAATTTGGACAAATAAAAAAAAATTTAATTTTTTCGTGAATAGTGCCGTATACGTGAATAGTAACACCGACCGGAAAAAGTAAGAATTTCATAACAAAATTCATGACAATATTTCTGTATAATGATATTGAAAAGAATAACATCATTTACGAAAGAAATAACATCCCTTACCTCAAAAAGATAGTACCTCTGACTGGAATATCGGATATAATACCGAAGGAAACTTGCGCTGAATACTAATACTCAAAGTATTGAAATACTCACAAAAATACGCTCGATATTATAGAGAGAGAAAACTTCTGATTCTGGTGTGATTTTCAATTCTAACCTAAGCACCCTATTTATAGGAAAAGCTTAGAATGCCAAAGGAGACTAAAATAATAAAATAATATTATTTTTTAAAATTTTCCTCCGCCGCCGGCTGCTACCCAAAATCAGATTTTCAACAAAAGTGGGGCCCACCCATTAAATAATATATATATTTTCTGAAACTTCAATAATTCATAACAAATAGCCCCTTTGTCAGAAAAATACAAATTCTATGTCCTTCCATAGGAAATTTAATTCTCTACAACTTTGCAGAAGGAAATTTTTCCAAATTCCAAACATAAATTATCCGAAATCCAAAAATAGATGATTTCTCATACCAAAATACTGATAAAAACACATCAGTGCTAATTTCTTCTTTAATATCCACAAAATAAATATTTCCTTATCATATAAATCAATAATTAATTATTCACAAATAATATTATAGAACTACAATATTGACAACCAGGTCGTTCCCAGGAAAGAAGGGGCCTTCCGATAAGGACTTCTCCTTACTGGCGCGCAATTAAATAACCCCTCCTAGACATAACTTCCTTAGACATTGTCAATAATGCTATCTAATAATATTATTCAAATAATATGAATTATTGAGTTAATAACGTGAAATACTGTGCAACGACAATTAATGAATCAATACTACAAAATATCAACTGTAGCCATTATTGAATCAATCATAAAAAATAGCAACGTAGCAATTATTGAGTCAATAAAATATCAATGCAGAAATTATTGAGTCAATAATATAAAATATCAACGTAGCAATTATTGAGTCAATAATATAAAATATTGAACAGTAATTACTGTAACAATAATTGAGTAAGTTCCTTCTCACGTAAGACTCAATAATTCGAAATACTGTGCGATACTGTGTGCTACTGTGCAACACCGCGTATCACTATATTTTAACCACCGGGTATATCAACAGTACTAACGGTAACAACCACGCCGTTATTTTGTAAAAAAATTATTTCTGTCGCTTTCTATATCCGACAGTTATTCCGTTGTGGGGGCCCACAAATAGCTGCGCCGTCGTACGAATATTCTCCGACAACAAGAATATTCCACGACCAAACGAATATTCCCCGACAACAAGAATATTTTATAACCACTTGCTTATTTTAAAAATATTTGCACATTTCACCCATAATTTTCATATTTATCAAATCAACACCTTACTATTTCGAAATAATATAAAGAAAATTAAATCTTTATTCTTAAAAGTTGGGGTCTTACATAATCTCTCTCTGCGTGTCAAGACTGTATTGATCAATTGACCAACTTATCATGAAGTTAATTTCATTGTAACCGGATCCTTTAAATCCCTATAGTTGGAGGAGATATAAGATTATAAATTATATGAGAGCACTGTAAGACTCCGACTTTTATGAAATAAAAGTGTTCAATTTTTTTTATAATTATTTGTAAATGATTAAATTGATAAAAGATTAAAGTTAATGGTGCTATGTGTAAATTATGAAAGTGTGTCGAGGAATATTCGTTATGTCAGGAATATTAGGTAAAGTACGACGGCGCCGAAATAATCAATCATTGGTGGGTTCCACAACGAAATATTGTCGGATGCAGAAAAAGATAAAAATTGTCAACGGTACTATCACTTTCAACTGTTTAAATACTCGATTATAAAAGTACAGTAGCACGCAATATTCTACAATGACACACGACATTCTACAGTATCACACGGTATTGCACAATAGTTCATATTATTGATTCAATAATTGTTACAGTAACAACTGTATAGTATTTTATATTATTGAATTCGATAATTGTCACTATTACGTTAATTGCATAAGTCTTTTGTGATTGATTATATTATGATGAAACTAAGTTTCACCACCTCTATCACCTGGTTTGAGTGTTTCGAGTAACCTGAAACGAACAAATGCACAAATGAGTTTCCTCTGAATCCGCATCTGATTGTAAAATCAATAAAAACTTTTTGGAGGTTTTAAAATTTTAAGAGTATGCACAAAATATATACTTGAAATTTTAAAGTACACCAAACAAGTCCCTATGCCATCAGTTGCGTTCGGGTGTTTTATATGATAAGGAGTCGGGCGGCGGCATGATAAACTTGGGTGATAAGTTGGGCACCACACAAAGTCGGGCATTAGCTGGATTAGGTTTCACTCTCAAACATATTACGCTCCCCGTTCTAAAATTAGAGATATAATTTAATTTTTAAGATCAAAAGACAGCGTATTAAAATTCAAAATTTATATAATTCATAAAAGTTTATAACGAAATAAATTGTGATAATAGTTTTTACTATATACAATATAATTATTCAATTAAAATTAAATAAATTCACATTAATTTAAAGTTTAATATACCGTTGTTTAATCTCAAAAGTTAAATTGTATTTTTAATTTTGGAACGAAAAAAATATAAAGTAGATTTTTTCTATGTGAGACAGATTTAAGACTAAAACTCTTAACATTAATCAAAAAAGAAAAAGAAAAAACCCTAATGTTATGTTTGGATTGAGTGAATGAAATAGAGAAAAGAATGACATAAAAATAGTATATTTGATGATCATTTTGGAAGATAAACCATTCCAATAGTATGAAAATTCATTCTATCCCTTTATTTTTTTTATTCCACGTGGAGAATGTGGAAAAATTCATTTCAATGGAATGAATATGTGTGATAATTTTATTATTATATGCCGTCACTGCCAATAACCAAACATACAAAATACCTTAAAATCATTTTTTTCCGTCATCTATTCTATTTTTTTTTTCAATCCAAACTTAGCATAAGAGTAATGTTACTATCACATAATTTGGATCACATAAAATTTACATATACACATTTATATATTTGCGGATCCTGTATGTCACGCAGAGTCTACAATATATATATGTATGTATCTGAATATTATATGACCTAAAATTATGTGATAGTTACATTATTTTTAGCATAAAGGGGCCGCAAGAAGGGCCGCTAACTTTATAATGACGATGATGAGGTTCAAAATTACGTAGTCGATAACTCGATATGAGACATCACATGCCATTACTTTCATGGCAACTTTCAGCATACATCAATCTTTCATAGTCTCATCATGTCACTGTTTTAATTAAATATCACAAAAAAATATCAACATAACATCAAACCTAATTAATTATGACTATATTCCCTTGCAAGATGTTATTTTCAACATAGCAAGTTTTACAAATTGACATGACAGAAAAAACAAGATTAAATGCAGACGTTTTAAAATTAAAGATATAATTTTTAAAAAAAATTATAAATACGTTTATGTTGTTTAAATTAAAAATATAATTTTTTTATTTTTTTAAAAATTATAAATACGTTTAAAAATACATAAGTTTACTTTATACTAACCACTCCCGATCAATTGCCTATCTGATAAAAAAACACATGATTACCACAACAATAACAAAAAGAAAAAATTATATATATTGCAAATATTTACGTCGATTTTTTTAGTTGTTGGATAAATATTAGTAGTATCTTTTTAAAGGGAAGTATAATAAGTAGAACCCTTTTATAATTCTTACTAATCTCATGAATATTGATAAATTTTGAAAATGTAATTCAACGTATCACAATACATAATAGGATTCTAAAATGATAAGGATGTAGGTCAAAAAATATCAGAAAACAACTGGCGCTGGTGTCCACATCTTGATCTTGAGAGAAAGGTCCAAAAATGGTGGCACCATAGCTAACATCCATTGTCTATTTTTAGTTTTTTACAGTCTAATATATGCATGCGTAAGTGGAGTGGAGTGCAACAAAAATGCTTCTAATATTGGGAATTATGTCCAGAATTCGAAAAATTTCCTAACCAAACACTCTGTTTCAAGAAAATAATATGCCCACCCCATTTCCACAAAAATAGTCAACTTTTATCTGATGTCTGTATGTAGTGTTATTATACGATTCACAATCCATATCAATTCTTATTAGATTGGCTCAATAAACGTGTTGGACCATCTCGGACCCGCTCCACATCTTCTGAGCCCGCTCCACCCGACTCAAACCTTTGTGCTCCACCTTGATTCAACTCTATTTTCTCCACCTTTCTCATCAGACTGGCCCAATAAGTATGTTGGACCACCTCCTTACCTAAAAGGATAACCTAGATTGAGGCTCCACCATACTTATTAACCCATCTACACTCTTAAATTTATCCAATATGAGATTCATGTGAATTATCCGTTGTTCTAGTCGACTATTTTTGTTTGTAAGAATTATAATCAGAAGGCAAAGTTACAGCTAGACTGGAAGGGGTCACGGCCCTCCCAAGGTTTGAAACATGATATAAGTCCCCCCAAGATTTGAAACTTGATATAAATCCCCTCCAAAGTTTGAAACATGATATAAATCCTCTCAATGGCTTTGCAACGGTTGAAATAAAAGAGTCTCACTCCCATAGCAGAATCTGAAATTGTGAAAACAGAACACATTGAAGAAGATTACAATGGTGCCACTTCTTTAGAGAAGATTAGTGCTGATGATATGGATGAATCAAAATCGAAACTCAAGCCAAAGTACGAGCAACCTAAGACAGAGCTACAGTGTGAGACCAACTACAACCCCCAGATTTGGCCCCCCTCAAGTTTGAATCCTGGATTCGCCTTTAATTATAATATTGGATTTATAATTCATGAAATTATAATATTGGAATTATAATTATAATCTCAAAACTATTAATTCTAGAATTAAATTGTTCTAGTCACATATTTGTTTTTTATTGAATTATTCATGAATTAACTTAAAATAATCTTATATTATGTTTGTTTTTTTCATGATTAATTAAATAATTGGATAAAAAAATATCGTTTGTACTATTATACCCTTGCCAATAATAACATATTTGTTCAATAGAATTGTTATTCTGTAATATATTAGTTTGATTATAATATTAAATATATTCTGTTATTTTGTGATTTAAATATATTAGTTTCATTATAATAACATATTTGTTCAATAACACTGTTATCCTGTAATATATTAGTTTCACTATAATAACATATTTATTCAATAACAATGTTTGTATGTAATATATTAGTTTCATTATAATATTAATTGACTTGTCTATACGATTTTTATATACTATGCAGTAACATTATTTGACATATAAGTATATAAAAATCGTATAGTATATATCTACTATACGGTTTACAAAAAATAACAACCAATATTATATATATATAAATCCTGGTCTTACTATATTCGTAATACCCTGTATAATTTATGTTATGTTTACAAGAATATTTGTGAATTAAAAGTTTATTTGGTTTATTTAATTAGTACTAGTACTACATCATTTACAAGACAAATTTGTGTGTACTACATGCTTACAGAATAATAGTGCTATAAAATGTTGATGTTAATTTTGCCTAAAAAAATTTAGTCCAAATAGTAATGATTATAATACCAGGTAAAATATGGTATTAAATAATTCCTAATCTTAAGCAATTTTATAATCCCAAGACTAATATTCTCAAGCTCAAATTTAAAAATAAAAAAAAACACTTGAGATTAATAGTTCTATCTCTAATGTAATCATTGTAAACAAACATAGCCCTAATATTTATAGCATTTATAGTGGCAACGTTAAGTGCGTTTGGCCACATAATTATAAATAGTGCGATGCGCGTAAGTTCCAAATATTACTTTTGTGAGTTAAATAAATGGGAATACTATTTTCACATGTTTCTTATATTTACACATGGTTCCTTATCATATAGAGGTGGGACCCATTGAATGCTGGTATGAGGGAGAAACATGTGAAAATATCAAAAATACACGTGAAATATCAGTTCCCTCAAATAAGTTGAGCTAAAACACTCCGTAAACTAGTGTCATTAAGTTGAACATCACAATTTTAATATCATGCCACCATTAATAAACTAAATACTCATATTATATTCAAGGATAGACGTTGAAGAAAATAAATCCTTAAATTTTTTACAATTTTACGAGCTTGATATCTTTATATAATAGAGTTGGGCCATTTTATAAATCTAACCCATGGACTTTGGTGGCAAAATAATAGAATGCCATATTCTTTCTGATATGCACAGCATACAAACCATGATCCAGAAACAGAGCTAAAAGATTTTTTTTTGTACAAAAGCACATTTGGCTGCTTTATAAAAAATACAAGTGTACCCAGTAACACATTCTCTGAAACACTATTTTAAATAAAAGGACATTTGATTTTTCATTTTCATATAACATTCATTGAATTTGTTCCTCTTTCTAATTATAATGCACCTCTAGAATAACAAGAACAAAGCATCATCATGGAAACTTGACCTTCCCATTTTTTCAAGCCTAGACAAATATAACCAATTTTTTGAGCTACTGCAGATTCTTCAAATGGGGTGACAGACAGACACTCCACTCCTATGACAGTAGTAAACCTTCATCCTAAGAAAAAAAAAAAACTTTAACCGCGGCGAGATCATGATCCTAAAATCATTGCGAGAGCATGATGGCTGCAACCTCCCCCCAGCCATCATGCTCTCGCAATGATTTAAGGATCATAAGGATCATGAATCTCGTATTTCATATCAGAAAATCGAACAAAATCACAGTGAAAGTAGTAGTATATATACAATTAGTATGTTGCAGAAGAGAAAAACAGTGAAGGTGGAAGAGAGAGCTCATGGCTTAAAACAAATGATGATACTTTTCATTAAAAACACATGGTTCATCAAAGCAATAGTAATCCTTGTAACAAAAGAATACATGGTAAACATTACAGAAGTAGAAAAGAATGTTTTGAAATACATAATGAATCAAAGAATAAAAGCATAAATCTAGAAACCTGGCCTGAGAGAACTGAAACAAACCTATACCAAGATATATTGTATTCCCTACTAGACATATCTTTTATCTGCAACAAAGAATGAAAGAATGAATGATCACAGATTTCTCTACCTACAAAGAATTTGTTACCCTTTTCTGTATAATGTAAATGGAGTACTAAAAAATGTTGAATGCTGAGAAGTAGTCGTCGATCAAATTGGTTGTGAATAGGATGAGGAACTTCCTGCAACATCAATAGGCGCCCACGCTGAAACTGTGTAAAGAGATTGATCTAGCCAGCTTAGAGTGAGTGCCGAGGAGCCATCATCATCATGCCCTTGCTTTTCCACTCTATAATTATCACAAGAATACATCTTCAACAGCATTTGACTCTGAAGAAACTC
Organism: Panax stipuleanatus; assembly: GCA_020205555.1. Lineage (NCBI taxonomy): Eukaryota > Viridiplantae > Streptophyta > Magnoliopsida > Apiales > Araliaceae > Panax > Panax stipuleanatus. Next base: position 98,298,500 of record CM035123.1, on the reverse strand, counting down.
TCTATCAGTTATTCCCATGCAACGGAACCCTCCTCCTTGCTCCATCAAATTCCTCCATTTCCCAAGATTTTCATGCCTCTCAAATCTGTCACGGCCCTCACAGGCAATGATATTTCTAATCTCACGCGCAAACATCTCCTCAATTTTGACCCTGACCGGGCTGTCTAATGGAAGGCCAAAATCAATAGAGTCGAAAATGGCAGAATAGTATTTCAATGAATTGGAAAGTCTTGTTTCAAAGTTATGGTAATTTTGTTCGGCTTCCTGCTCAGCCATGAGAACCATTTTGGGGTTAGTGCTGCGAATTAGACCCAAGAAATCCCTGAGTACTCCCCCGCTGCCATCATAGAGCATCTTGTGCAGTTGGAAAATACAATTCACAGCCACACATTCTCTATCCTTTACATGAAGCATCCACAATCTAACATCTTCTAGCCTGTCAACAACCGGATGGAACTCGAAAGGTAGGTTCAATGCCTCGGCAAATCCAGCTAGCCTCTCCCCAGTTTCAATAAGCTCTTGTTTGGATTCACCAATACCAGTGATTCTAACATGACTTGGGGGACTACTCCTGCAGGCCAAACTCTGAAACAAGCTAGGCCATTGAAGCCCTTGTTTAATGTCAAAATCTATGATGTGAACCCTGTCCTTACCTTCAAAACCTCTCAACAGAATCTCATTTGCTGTGAAATGAATGAACTGCGGAATTGGACTAACTTGGTTCAAAAGCCTTAACGCAGTGCCGTTATCATCATCTACCTGATTAAGCTCCCGCGGAGTAGTAATGTGAAATATATGAGGCCAAATCTTTGTAACTCGCAGAGCCAAGGCCTCAGTGAAATAAGCAGTTAGACGGCTTATAGGGGAAGAACCTCTTGGAGAAGAAAGTTCCCCCAATTTAGCTATAAAGTGGTTAACTGCCCCAATGTTTTTTGAGCCAATTGCTTCAATACATGCCATAAGTAAGCTGATGAGCTCAAACCCTTCATGCTCCCCATGGTTTCCATTCCCCCCTGCTACAAACTCAGCATTTTCATTAGGGTTATGTGGTCTAGACCCATTACCAATCTCATGTTCTGAGGTGGTCTCATTAAGCCTAATAGCCAAACTATCACTCCCCGATGAAGTACTGGATCCTGATGCCTCCTTCAAAGGCCCCTGGCTTGTCTCAACATTCTTGTCACCTAGCTTCTTAATCTCAGTTACAATAGATTCCACCCAAGGATTGTTTGCCAAAGGTAAAGGCGGAGTAACCACTTCATTAGGCATAAAACAGACCCTATCCTCCTCCCCTGAACATGACAGAGAAAAAGGAACTTGAGGTGGATCAAGGCCTGTAATCAGTGAAACAGACATTGGAACCTCAAAACTTGGATGAAACCAGAAATTGCCGCTACCCAATTGGCCTATGGTTAAATTTTCACCGCCTTCTAAAGAATCATCAGAATTCCTGCCACCCCTTTTCCTCTTAGCTCTGCTAATGCAAGACTCATCATCATCAAACGAGCCCTCATCTGCAAACCTCTTCAAATTCTTCTTGCTTTCCCCCCAAAATTCATCCTTTTTCTCTCTTCTACCTTCAAGAAATGTACCTTGACCAGTGGTTGCCAAGGGTGGGAGACTAATGCTCTTCTTGAGAGAAAAACCGCTTGTCCTGGCTTCAAGGGGCTTCTCAACTGACAGGCCAACAGGCCTTATGGGTTGCGATCGCGATGTGTCTTTTCGAGGAAAACTACATGGTAAGTCCAATCTTTGTGTGTTCATTGAAGGGAAATGACAAGCTTGAAATTGTGCAGATGCTTCACTCCTCAATCTATGCCTTGGAGACAACAATGTAGAAGAACACCCAGCCAACATTCTTTAAACCCTTCCAAGTTTCTTTCTTTCTTCAGTCACATTCCCCAATTCACCCACTTTTGTTCTCTATCCCTCTTTGTTCACAAAATTCAAATTTAACTATGCAATGTATAATCACTCTGTATGAATTCTATACTTGATATGAAATTCCAAGTAAATGTACGAGAGAAATCAAGAGAAACAGACTAAGTGAGTGTGTGAAAGTTGAACAAACCCAAAAACCAATAAACAGAATAGGAATCCGATGCCAAAACAAGGAATAGAAGCCGTGAAAAGCTTGGTGTTCCTATATGAAGGTATGATATGTGCAAATAAAGAATAATAATCAGCGGAACTACACACAATAAAGAATCAAAGAATTCAATACAAAATATCGAAAACCAACCTACAGAAAAATGATCATCGGATTCCGAAACACTCAGTGCAGATTCATTTGGAAGAACCTTGATTTATCAGCTGAATGAAACTCACACCAAGCATTGAACTCCATCTCAAATTGGTAGCTGAAAAACTGATAAATTGATGAATAGTACTGACCCATATCAGCATTTGATATCTTGAACACGGCCATTACAATTTTGTACTTGATTCTGGCCAAAACCCTTCAAAAATGCATGAAATGAGCTACAATTATCATCAAGAAACACAAAATTAACAACACCCACAACCCAAAAGAGCCATTCACAGATAAAAGACTCTGTTTTTATATAGGTGAAGGCTATACTATAGTTGAAGCTGTATTTTTTGGTGGACTATAATACTACTATTTCGATGGCTGCTGATTTGATTTTTACCTCCTTAGGATTGAACAAAATGATGAGTCCGTGAAAAGGGTGTTCCCAGAAAGAGGGGAAGGGAATTTTGATGCGTGGCCGTGGGATGGAAATCAGACGGTGGAGATTGGTGGGTTATATGACCGTTGGGGTTTGTCGGTGAAATATGACCGTTGAAGGGACTTGGTAATGCTGTCTGTACGGAATAGTGTAGAGTCTAGAGCCGGGAGGGAGGCCTTTTCCTTTCGAGGGGGTGGGATCACTTGGGCGTACGTAGGTTGCACGTGTTTGTCAGGTGATACCCGTTCAATTGACCGTTGGGTCACATTATCATTTAGCTGGTATAAAATTTCCTGGAAGTAAGAACCGATTTCATAACTTAGCCCGCAATTTTTATGACCAAGTTTATGACCAAATTTGTGTATTATGATTTTGTACTATATGCTTTAATTATTGTACATTTATGCTTAAATATAAAGAATAGATATTTTTACATAGTTTTTTTTCTCATGAACATACAGTGGGTTCCACCATCATATAAGAAGGAATCATATAAAAATATCAAAAATACATGTGAAAATAGTGCTCCTCTTAAATGTATTAGTCACCATGGCACACGCTATGCGTGTAACAGAAAACATGGAATTATAGTAGAAAACATGGAATAATACTAGAGACACAACTTATTCTATAATTATTTTACACTTTGTTGATGTGACATACTCCACCTCAACTTTTATGTGGGGCCAAAGACTACATTGAATTAATTTGTACATTAATATATTGAGGTGGAGTATGCCACATCAACAAATTATAAAATAATTATAGAATAAATTGTGTCTCTAGCATTACTCAAAAACATGATTGTTAATTAGACCAAAAGAGACCAATCCCTCCCTCTTACTTTATAAAATAGATACATAGAAGAATAAATTTAAACTTTATCATAAAACAAGACCAAAATAAGATTATTTTCATTTCAAATAAATAAAGACTCTTTATTTCATGATCGAGATTTAAATTCGTCTTTCTCCACTGAACCAAGTCACGAATTTTATAACTCTTCTCTAAAAACCGAAATACAAAATTTTGCAGGTGGCAAAAAGTAATAGCTTAAGGTCAACCATCCATTAAGATGTGCAAACAATTGTGCATATGACCACCTCCAGAAACCAGTCAGTCTCTGCAATGTAAAGCTCAGTACTACAATGTAAACATTCTTCTGTAGTCTTTTTCTAGAATAAAACTTGAAAATAGTAATACTAATAAGTACAATGTTTTATATACGAAAACTATTTAAGAATTTACTAAAATATATCTCCTAAATTCCTAAATAGTATTAGTACTTCAAATTAAAGTTTAAATTTGATACCCGAGCAGTGTTAGGATCAAGACACATCATTAAATTAAAGTACCAGTATTAGACAAAATTACCCTTATTTAAATAACATATCATAATGTTGCTCGTGTATACACCGAGAGCAGATCCTCTGTCCCCTTGTGTCCCCCCACTTAAATATTAACATCTGTCCTTTTTTTTAATTTTAAAATTACTTGGTGTTAATTAAGAGAACATGTGTCAACATTTAAATAGAGGGACACAAGGGGACAAGGAAAATAGGGACAGACAATCTGTTCTCGTATACACCTTAGTGCATCAAATTTAAACTCCTAAAATTATTGTACTTCTAGAATCCATATAGATTTGGCATCCAGGCAAGAATTAAATATCCATAGCCAAAGGAGGATAGGAGCTCCCATCCTTCCAACGTACCCAATCATTGTTGTCCATTATTTGATCTAATGGAGTAACATAGGCCCAATCCGCATGCAGGATGGTTATTAGGAGCCAAAACAATTATCATGCAGAGGCTAGGTAGCTCAAGGGCAGACAAAACAACTAAACATAAACCAGAAAGTTCCAAGTTCTGACCATATTCTCACCAACAAATTTTAAGTGAAGGACCATTGCAACACTAACTTCCAAAATGCTGAAGAAAATTGTTATTAGAAAGAGCAAAGGTGAAAGACTAATAAAGGGAGCCTTGAAAAAATGGTTAAAAAATTTGGCCCATAGTTCCATCTAAACCATTAATCTGCATGAAGTGATGAGGTGCATGCATGTGGTACATGCATGATATGCATTCCCTTCACGTACTCCACCAAAGAGTGCAGCCTCAAGCATGACTGCTTCATCATGCATGTTCCAAAGATGAGATGCCTCCCCACTTCAACGTACAATATATATAAATCAAGGCAAAATAATATAATATTTAAAGAGCATTTGACTAATGAAAGCCACGTAGATGTGATCAGAAAATAATGTAATCATTTTTTGGTGCAAATTTAATCCACAAAACTTTTTTTATTTTCACTGTGCCTTTCCAGTGGTTGCATTTCTCTGTCTACAGTTACATTCTGGGCAGAAGGGCCTCTCACTTCCAAACCTAGATTGCCTGTAATAATCTCGTCAGAAGGACCACAGTATTTCTCCCAACACTACACACACAAGCACACATTAACAGACTTCCAGCAACATTAATGGAAGTGATCATGATAATATTAAGCCACGTGAATATATATATATAGGGGTTGCATCCAGAGTAACAGGTTGCTGGGAGCAACTACTTTATCCCACTCATTGTAGGAGCTCTTGACTCAATTTATTTCCCAAGTAAAGTGGGCCCCATTATAATAATGTTTCCCAAATCTCATATAAAGTGGTTGCTACCAGCAACCGGTTGCTATGGATGCAACCCCATATATATATATATATATATACCTTCCATCTGATGATGATGCTAGTTTCCCCAGATCTTGTACCTCAGCTGATTCCGATTCTGGTGGTCCAACTTTATCTTCCAGTTCGCGTACTGCTTTCTCTTGCTCTGCTGTCTGGATTCAATTCATGTTAGATGGGAATTGGGAGCCCAATGATAATAGAAGTAGCCGAGGAGATGAAAGAGCAACAAACCTTCAACGACATGCAAAGAAACTGCATGCATGCATGTGCTAGTTTGTTCTTCATCCTCCAGATGAAATTGCATTTACTGAGGCATGCAGGGGCGGAGCCACGAATTATAATTGGGACGGGTTAAAAATATTATAATGTCAAAGTGTACATTTGGGTCGATCAAACGAAGGATATTAAAATACCAAAATTGTATATTTGGATTGGGCTGACTCTATTTCAACTTTTTTTACTTTGGACTACATAATTATATAGTATATCTAATAAAAAAAAAATTGGGCCGGGCTATAGTCCCAATAGCCTACTGCTAGTTCCGCCCCCTGGAGGCATGGGATCATTTTCAGCATCTTGCTTAGAAGCTTCCATATATAGAGCAGCTCGAATCATTTCTTCTTCTCCATATCATTGCCATAGTCAGGTAATCATTTAGTTCAGGAGCACTTGCATGGTCCAGAATTTGTGACATGAGAATAATCACCCACCCAAGATCATATATATTATGATCAGTTCTTAATTTCATTCCACGGTGCAACCTGTGCAGTTGGAATATCTTCATCATCTTCTTCATCAATTGTGACAGACAGTCCCCTGAGCAGTTCCACCTGTGACATCCTGAATGGTAGGAGCAAGACCAGAATAACCTGATCATTGAACCTTCCCATCCTTCCCCTCGATGGGTATGTATCTCCCTTAATTACTTCTCTTGGATGTATATAGACTGTGGATAAAACTAAGGCTTTACTTGCATCATCTTCTGATATGAAATATAGTTTGTCATTTTCTGATATGAAATACGCCAAGTATTTCAAAAATATTTTATGTCATGAATCATGATACTAGAATTACAGTGTCTCCATGTACAAAACATGTCGTATATATCAATCCGAATTAACTAGTAAGAGTATTGATAAGCATTTAGACGTTTAAAAGAAATTGTTTTTATAGACCATAAGACCACGTCTTCTTGAAAATCAAAGGAATAATGACAGAATTTTTTATGTCTTTTTATAAATGATAAGAATCAAATATGTTACAAATAATATGTATATACATGTCGAGAAAATTTGTGTTAAAAAACTGAGAAAATGTAAGGGTGGAGTGTATGTATTATATGTATGTATGCAAGGTTCTCATAATCGGATCCATCGAATTGAAAAAGATACCGGGTAGATGGGTCACTGGTCGAACTGTTATTGACTCAATGACGTCATTAATATATAATAATATATATTATTAATAATTAATAAAATTTTAAAAAATCTCGTTTTTTATGAACTAAAACATAATAAATGAGTTAAAATATTAACAAAAGTGGTTAATTTTAATATTAAATTTTTTTTTGTAAAAAATAATAATTAAAAACCGGGTTAACTGGGTTAATTAATCGGATTTACCAATTGGACTGGTAGTCAACGGGCCAATCTAGATTTTGATCAAAACCGAATCAATAGTCCAAACCGGACCGAAAGACAGACGAATTTCGATTTTTATCAATCTAAGAATCTGATCGCTGATCCTATTCGAATTTTAAAACGTCTATATGAGGAAGCCAGGAGGGTGTTGGAAATTGAAGGGGACAGATGAACATTTTGGTAATTAAGTAAAGAAGAGACCGCAAGCCGGACCTTCTCCAGTGTTCTCCATGCCTCCTTAGTCTTCACCACCTTATAAAATTTAAAAATAAAAATTAAGTTTATATATTTGATTTTTGGTCTCTTGGTCATATGAGATGAACATACAACTTTGTGAACCCGGCCTATGTCTTGATAAGCACTCACAATTAGCGTAACTATCACTTGAGCTAACCCTGTATTTAATCTTTAAACAATTTAACTCAACAACGTCTTTTATCTTAAGATAATTATAAGTTAGACTGAACCCGATTTCTTATACAACGATGTATTCATGTTAATGTTTTCATATCCAGATCGATTCGATATCGGGTAGATGGAATACTAATTCAACCAGTGGTCGAATCGTTATTGACCCGAATGACTGGGTGAATAGAGCACTGGTTCAACCAATAGACGAAAAAATAAGAACACGCAATATGTTGGGAATTAAGTCAACGCAAATTATACAATAAAATAAAGAGAGATAAAACAACACAAGATTTAATGTAGAAAATCCTTAAAGGAAAAAATCATAGGTCAAATTCTGAATCTCCACTATATCAAATTAATGGGCTTACAATAATTTTCTCAAGTTTTACGCTCTAAAACTTGAGATTCTACAATACCGCGACACATTTTTTTTGCACGGACTAAAAGATGTATAGCCCTCCCACTCACACAAACACAAAATCCACTCACACCCTCTTTCAACTCTTAGGATGCTACATGACTTTTGATTGTGCTATCCTTCAACAACTCAACATAATACTCTATTTATAGAGTACCCCACATATCTCCTCTTTCTATTTAAAATAGGACACTTCTAAAATAAAATTCCTAATACAAATTGATTTCTTTCTAAAATAATACTCCTATTAAAAATAGAAGTTCTTTCTTTCCATATTAGCAAATTCTTTTCTGAATAAGATTCGAGGAGTATCTTAACAATTTCTCTCTCAACTCGAATTCCCGAATACTTCAACTTTATATTTAAATAGGATTCGAGGAGTTTTTCAACAATTTCTCCCTCGACTCGAATTCGCAAACACTTCAACTTCATCACTTTCACCGTTGTTGTAGTCGTCACCATAATCCATATCATCAGCGTTATCCGCATCATCCACATTATTCGCATTGTCTGCATTACTCTCTTTATCCGCAATATATGTATCATATGCGTCATCCGCAACATCTGCATCGTTCATATCATCCGTATGATTTACACTACCACAATAATCTTTATCTTCATCATCATTGTCATTATCATTATCATCATCATTGTCTTTATCTTCATCAACATCTTCATGATTTTCATCCAGCGACTGCAACGATGATTCTCCATAAGCGCAAAATCTCTTATTCATCAGCATCACGATGAACACAAACTGTTTCAATCTTTATTCTCTTTATTTGTCACACCAATGCAACTAATTCCCCTTCTACCTTGGATTCAACCAACCAAACTCTTGATACCACTTGTTGGGAATTAAGTCAACGCAAACCACACAATAAAATAAAGAGAGATAAAACAACACAAGATTTAATATGAAAAACCCTTAAAAAGAAAAATCACAGGCCAAACTCTGAATCTCCACTATATCAAAATAATGGACTTACAATAATTCTCCCAAGTTTTACACCCTAAAACTTGAGGTTCCACAATACTGCGACACAAATTTTGTTTCACAGACTAAAAGCTGTAAAACCCTCCCACTCACACAAAAACAAAATCCACTCACACCTTCTCTCAACTCTTAGAATGCTACATGACTTTTGATTGTGCTACCATTCAACAACTCAGAATAATACTCTATTTATAGAGTGATCCACACATCAAACAATGTTTTTATAGTAACTAGAAAAGTCTAGCTTCTATAACATGGGCTCGTTTTTTATGAACTAAAATATAATAAAGTTGAGTTACAATATTACTAAAAATAGTTAATTTTAATATTAAAAAAAAATTGTACAACAAAATATTAAAAAAAAAATTGTACAACAAAATATTAAAAAATAATTAAAACAGGTTCACCGGGTCAACTTAACCGGTTTTACCGGTTGAACCACTGGTTCAGTTAACCGGTTTTATTAGATTTTAAATTTCGGTTTTTATCCTTTGAACTTACGGTCCAATCCGGATTAAACAACCATAATTCCTGTCTCCTCCATTTAATCTCATCAAATTTCACAAGTACTTGGTTATATTTCATTTTTATAGAGGGTTTTTTTCCAAGTAATTTTCGGCCATCTCTCTTCTTATATCCTCTTGTTACAAGATTTACAAGGCCTCTCTTTTTTCGACCGGTGCACTTATTGGCCGATGTTAAATTTGACTCGACCATTTTAATCAATATCTCCATATCTTTTCCTTATTAGATATCCTAATTTTCTAATTCTATTTAACTTGGTATCCCCACACAGCTGCTTTAAGACTATCATTTCAACAATTTCATTTTATACACGTCTTTAGGGTATAGTAGTCATGACACAAAAGGGTAGTATGGACATACTAAGAGCACAAGGGTAACGAACACATTCCTCTCTAGAAAAATAATATTAGGTATTCTTAACCTTTTACACCACTCATACTCATATTACAAGAGATTAATTAGATGATCATAATTTAGAGAGAAATTAAACACTTGTCTAATTAACGGTTCGATCACTGGTTGAATTATTGGTTAGACTGTTGGATGGGTCAATAACAGTTCGATCACTGGTTGAATCAATGATTTATCCATTCAGTATTTTTTTTCAATTCAATAATCAATCCGAGTTTGAAAAACTTTCTTAAAATTTGATCGGTTTACTGTTCAGGGCTTCAGGCACATGTATTATAGTATAAAAAGTAGTTATTGTTGTTTTATATTCCCTCTCATTTGCAACACTTATATAAACGTTAATGATGAATTTTTATTTCATGTTTATTTTTAAAATATAAGTTGTTAGTAGGGTCCATTTAATAACTGTATCTATATATTACTTCTACTTTTTTGAAATAGTGTTCGTTAACTATTTCTACTTTTGGAAGAAAAAAAATGGAAACAAAATCTATTTTTGCAGGAAGAAAAAAAATTAAAACATAACAAAGTTGATTCAATTTTGGGCCTTTTGGCAACACAATGAGTTATTCCAACTCTTTCATGAAATAAAATTAAACTTGTATTTGAACATAATTAACAAACAACGATGTCCGATTTTTATTATTGTTAGTGAAAACAAGTAAAAGTTAAAACACAAACAAAAATAGAAATCAGAAACATGAAAAAATAAATAGTTAGCAAGACATGATACTAAAATTGTGATGGCAAATTTGAGAATGTGTTTCATTCTATAAGGCTTTGCGAAACAAATTACTTTTGTACACATAGGACTCTTTTTTCTTTTTTTGTTTCGTGGAACAAAAGAGTTTTATTTTTATTGCTTCTCTTTAAAATAATGCTACTATCACATAAAAAATGGTCACATAAAATTCACATATACACACATGCATATTATAGGCTCCACGTGCCAGACGGGGCCCAGAAATATGCAAGTGTGTGTATGTGAACTTTATGTGACCATTTTTATGTGATAGTAGCATTATTGTTCTCATTACCAGCCGGTGTTTGCACATTTGTAGCTACGCTACGTGAGCCTAGTCCATGCAGATTGTGCTTTTACATCAACGTGGTGTTCCTGATCTCATATAACATGGGTTTTCAAAAGGTGATTGAAGTGCTAAATTATATGTAAATTAAATTGGATTCAAGTTTATGTCTCCAAAAGCATGCACATATATTTATCTAGTAAAATACAAATGATTTTAAATTATTCGCTTACTTAATAAATCATCTGGGCCGTTCAAAGTTTAGGATAAATTTCACCGTCAATGTACTGCCGGTGGTACGGGACACAGCAAGTATATATATATATATATATATATATATATATATATATAGAGAGAGAGAGAGAGAGAGAGAGAGAGAAGATTTCAGTGGACCAGCTATGACATTGGATTTTTGAGCTATGACGACGGTATGAACCGTCGCCATAGCCATGAATCGGATATGACGACGGTTCATACGGTCGACATAGCTCAAAAATTCGTCGTTATAGCTGGTCCGTTAACGGACCAGTTCATTGGAGAATCAGCCTATATATATATATATATATATATATATATATATATATATATATATATATATATATATATTTGTGTATGTGAATGCTCTATAGCAAGCGTTTATTATGGACACTATTCCAGCAAATACATTTTACATCATTAATCTAGAGATCTAATGGCGCAGAGAGAATTTTTTTTTACTGACCGCAACTCTTAGTAGCGGCCAGAGAATTTTTTGCTGACAATAACTAGGACCTGCGGCCAGGAGAAAAGTCTAAAACACCCCACCTTAATTAGATGTAAATAGTTTCAATGTATAAAATATTTGTATAAAAAAATTCTTAAGTAATAAAATTTAACTCATTGTCAACTATATATAATACATTTATTTTTATAAATAATTTCTTAATTAATAAATTTTAAAATTGTCAAATATATTCAATGTATTTATTTGTATGAATAATTTCAAGTAATAAAATTTAATATTGTAAACTATATTTAATGTATTTATTTTTATAAAATATTTGTAATATAATTTCTTATATAATAAAATTTAACATTGTCAATTATTATGATAATTTGATTGTTTAACATTTAAACTCCAAACATTTATACATTGAAACTATTTAAATCTAATTAAAGTGGAGGCGTTTTAGTCTTGTCTCCTGGCTGCAGGTCCTAGTTGGGGCCAGTGTAAAAAAATTCTCTTTGGATCATTAGATCTCTAGATTAACGGTATAAAATACATTTGTTGGAATAGTGCACATAACAAACGTTTGCTACGGAGCTTTCCCCATATATATATATATAAATTTGTACTATTAAAGCATTCTATTATAATTTAGAGCAATGCTACTATCACATAATTTGGGTCACTATAAACTCACATACACACACATGCATATTTGTGGGTTCTGCATGTCATTCAGGACTCCAGTATAGTATGTGTGTATATGAGTATTATGTGAGCCAAAATGACAGGGAAAGGGTGAAAGGGGGAGTGAGAATTGATCTCCGGTAACTACTGTTGTTTCCCATGCTTTCAGCCTGATTCTAAGTTGTGGTATATATATAACTTAATTTAAAACATTAAATAGTGTAACTTATTTATATCTTTTTTAAGTTGAAAAAATATTAAATATTTCAACTGGAATTTTTTTTATTATTATAAAAAAGTCGTCATAGCGGGTGTAAAGTTTCAGTGTATTATTGTTTTCTTATATTAATTAGATTAGTTGTATAATGTAAGCGCATTTAATGTTTTCTTTTTGCATATTCTAATACTACATATTATGTGTACATATGAAGTTTTCATATAATTTTATTTATTTATTTTGAAAAAACAAAGTTTTCATATATTTGGTTGGGCATGGAAGTTATAATCCAGTAGGTATTAAGCTTCGGAAGTGTTGAGCCAGCAATTACACGCATCAAATTAAACAATTGATAGACCAAATAATTATCTTTAACACCAAGTAATTTGACTCGAATATTACATTTAGATTTACCATTCAATTGACTCGAATATTACATATAAAAAAAGTAAAATTATCTTCCTGATAAAATAATGGTAATATGAACATATGCAGGAAATTGATATTTTCACATCATTTTTTAATATTTTCACACGTATGATCCACATATTAGCTAATAAAAATTTAACATATCAACTAAAATGTGGGTCATATATGTGGAAAAATCAAAAGGTGATTTGGAAATATCAATTTCCATGCATATAATGATTTATCCTGCTTTTATATTTAATATTTTTCATGAAAATTGTAATATGCCATGCATATTTAAAAAATATAATAAAAATAGAGAAGCTATTAAACTCTAATTTTGACTCCTTAACCTTTGCGCATATATATATATATATAGGGAGAGCTTCTCCAGCGAACCAAAAAAAGTGGATCAAAAACGAACCGGCTATAGCGACGATTTTTTTCCGTCGCTATAGTTCGGTTTGTCTTTGGTTCGTTTTTTTAATTCTTTGGAGAAATTTTTCATATATATATATATATATATATATATATATATATATTTATAGTATTAGATGGTATTGAGACAATGGAGGGGGTAGTTTGTTTTGTAAGGCTATTTCAACTGATAATTGATTACTTTGATTTCAAGAAAAGCTAATTAATCAACGAGAAATTAAAGAAAAAGCTAGGTTCATGTTTCTAGGTCATATTTATGACCATTATAGGTCATGGATGAGCTAATTCCTTTACATATCTAGTAGTAGTATTTGTTTATTATTAGTATTAGTATTAGCATAAAGCAAATTTGATACCATCCTTTATACTAAAGTTATCCAAGGCAGTCCAAAAAAATCCCCTTCAAAATTACCATTTGCTGTTGTTTTTGCTAATGTGACACCAAATTTTAATTAATATGCTTTGAAGTAAAAGTTAAAAACTAAATCAAACCCTTATTTGGGGATAGAATTAGTATATATTTTTATTTAAATTTGTTATAAAATAAATAAATAATTTACCATCAGTCTATCACAACCAAATACATATATAATATAGAGTACTAATAGAAATTATTGAATTGAATTTCCTCGAAATTAGTGTAATCTAATATACATTTGAACATGGTTGCTTTGGCATTTATTAAGATACAAAGAAAAGACCAATTTCAATTTTTTTTCTATTTATCTTAATTTAAATTATTTTAGCAATAAAATCTAACTTACCAAATATTATTAGTTTTTTTTTTTGAGAACCCACATTACTATAATTCTATTTTTAAGGATACATTTCATCCTAGGGGACTAGAGGGAGCTTGCCAGAAAGAGAACTGAGATGAAATTAGGAAAAACTTACCTTTTAATCTTCCTCGTTGTTGAATTCTAACTTTTTACTGAGGAACAGATTCGAGTGAATGACCTTACACATTAAAAAAAAAGAAAAAGATCTTTGTCAATAGGCTATTACATCTTGTATAAATATTACACTTGGATTAGTTTTCACCATATTCCCTTTGAAATTATGGAGTTACCCTTCTCTCCATTCTCATCAATTCTTTATTCCTAAAGATTCAAACATATAAATGAAAAAATCACAATGATGTGATCAATTCTATATAATAAAAAAAATTTATACCCTTTACGAAAAAAAAAAAATTATCGCGACATGGAGCATAAAAAAAGAGCGATTGATCTGAATTTTAGTGTAATTATAAAAATCAATAAAATAAATTACGTGATAGCTATTAAATTCATTCATAATACGTATTTATTTTAATTTTTTATATAGAAAAATAAATTAAAGAGTTGATGTAATGGAGAAGAGGGGACATTTTCACAATCTAAAGAACCACCCGTTTCCATTACTTCATTTGTTTATCGAACATTTCCAAAACATGTCTCATCAATTTATGGGTGTTATTGATCCTAGTAAAACATTAATCTAAACATAAAATGAACGGTAGGATACGGAATAACGTGGCACTAAAAAAAAATACTTTAATAAAACTTAAAATATAAATAAACCATTCTTTTATGTCCATATATGTCTCTTTCTTGTGTGTGTATGAGAGATATTATTATTTTAAAAACTTAGTTTAGAGGATGGACGTGCTAAAAGGTCATACCTTAAACTTGGAAAGAGACTACTAAAGTTGGGCATGTATTTTAATATTAAAGTTTACACCAGCCACGTATGACATGATAAAAGATAAGATAAAATGAGAGGGACTTATTAATACCTTGTTTACTAGCTTAAGATGATTTAAGAGCCATTATTTAATTTAAAACTTCTAAATTTAGTAAAACGGTAGCTAATTAGAAAACTAATATCAGTCTTAACAACACATGGAACCT
This sequence comes from Panax stipuleanatus, assembly GCA_020205555.1. Classification (NCBI taxonomy): domain Eukaryota; kingdom Viridiplantae; phylum Streptophyta; class Magnoliopsida; order Apiales; family Araliaceae; genus Panax; species Panax stipuleanatus. The sequence continues at coordinate 98,283,349 of CM035123.1, read as the reverse complement.
CGTTTTCCTAACTAGTCCAACTAAGGCGAATGCCAATCTTAAATTTTCATTTGCTTTAAAATACAATCAATAGATTCTTACGCGTTAAGCATGTCTGTTATCAGTTATACCATAATATCTACATAGTTTTCACATTTCAATTAGGGGTGTGAGCCGAGCCGAGTAGTTCAGTACTGGACTCGAGATCGGCTCGAAAATATAATCCAAAGCTCGAATTCGAAGTTAATCCGAGTCGAATTCAATCCGATATTCGTTTTCTGCGTAATGATACACGAGTCGAATTCGAACATATCAGTTTTCGCTCATATTAGGGTTCAAACATTTTACTTTTTCTCGAACCATACTCAATACATACTCGATGAATCATATTTGAATATTGGTCTGATTTATACTAGTAAGCTAAATATGTGATATTTGTATCAATCTTTATAATTTATAAAGTGTAGTATAAAATTGTGTAAGTTTGTACTTGAATAAATCAATGAATTGATTGTCAATTTGTATTACATTCTTTATAATTTCTTTACATAAATAAAAGTAAAAAACTTTTATATATAAATATTAGTTCAGTAATTAATTTAGTATGTAGCGGTTAAGTGAAATAGTTCATATTCGAAACTCGATTTAAAGGCTCATGAGTAACTCGTTTTATAAACGAGTCGAATATTTACGAACCGAGTAGGTCAGAGTATTGATCCGAGTCGATTTTGGCCCAAAATTAAAAATCCCTAATCGAATTCGAGCTCAATTTTTTCAAATCAAGTCGAATATGAATAGTAAAGTGTTCGCTGAGATTCGACTCGTTTACATTCCTAATTCTAACTAGATTTCAATGAGTTCAATCTTCATAAACCTAAAAGCCCAAAAAAGAAAGAGGAAAAGGAAAAACCCATTTTGCTATAGATTCCAAATGACTTCAACTATCATGGTATCCTAAAACCATCCATTATCTTGGTGGTACCAAATGCACCCAAAGAAATTCACAACTAGGCTAGTAAATATTTCTTTCCACAAAAATAAAAAATAAGAAATAAGAAAAAAATTGTTCCAATATCATCACCACATCTTTGCATTACCCATCACTAAATATTTCTAAAATTATGTTTGTGACATTTTTTTTAGCAGAAAGTGTTTCACCTGCATGAGTGCTTCTCCTAGACTTGAGGAAACACACTACTTGTATTACTAAATTAGCTCATAAATTTACTTAAGCCTGTTGACCAGGATCACAGTTGTATTACTTAGTTTATTCAAACAATACATTCTTAAAGCCCACGGCACCGACAGGAGGAACACCTTTGTGCTGAATCTTCTCATCCTGACGTAAACTTAAACATGTATTATTCCAACTAATACCAATTATTGGTATTCTTAGCAGTCAAAATTAAACCGCTTCAAAGACCTAAAGTCATATGAGTTCAATGGGTGGGGGCATTACATTTAATAGGCATTTTTCTCTCTACCCCCCCCCCCCCCCCCCCGCACCCCCCAACCCCCAACCCCACCCCCACCCCCTTTCCCACCACAAAAATACAGTTTAAAAAACACGGGAAAAGAAAACTCATTATCCAAAGCCAATCTCAGACGTGGTCAACCAAAATAAGCTAAGACTTGAGCCTCACAAATGTTCAATATTATAGTAAATATAGGTAATTATACTAGACTCACAAACTGACAAACATAATGAAGTAATAGCTAGTTCGTACTCCCTTTGTTTTACAAAATGAGTCACCTTTGCAAAAAAATGAAGAAAAAAAAAGAAGGAAAAAAGAAGAACCAACTACAGTTCCAGTACCAAACATCCTCGAGTTTAACAATGCAATTTCTCCACCACGTATGTATGTGACGCCCTCAAAATAAGTTCACACAACTCATTTTGAGTTGTCCAATACATATTATAGAATTTAAATATAAATTTTTCTATTTACAATTATTAAACTGTCGTGCAAAATACAACAGATATACTGTGAGTTTCAATATAAATATTATACAGTAACTAGTACGACAGTATCCACACTCAACTTAAATTCTCAATACAATTATTGTCACACTATTTTATAATGAATTGAGATACTTCTACAATCTCGGACCATCACTCCATTCTCCGGCTAGTCCCAGATACACACTCTCATTTCCTGAGCTCAAATAGCCCAGTAAATTATATTCTGACTAAAATAATAAAGAATAAATTATCTTTAGCCTTCAACAATGATAAATCATATATTTAAAGATAATATAAGTTTTCAACGATAACTGCAGCGGAACAAACAATTCATTAGAAGAGTTAAGTAGAGCATGATGTCTACTATCTTTTACGATTTAAAAGTCCATCATCAATATTTTACCCCTGTAACACTAATCAATAATTATGTAAATCAACAGTTTATCTTTATACTATATATGGGCCAAAGATATTCATTTGTATCACCAGTGATCATGATCATGTCAAACACATGTCCATCTTTGCACTCCGGGCTAAAGAAAACTTTCACCTCAAGCATTTTATGTAACACCAAAGGTCATAATTATCCCGTTCCGTCGACCTTAGTACTGGCGCTGGCTATGCCCCTTATTCTCGACGGAATTCAGTCGATATTAACTCAATTCTGACAGAATTACACTTGACGGAATGATCCGTCGCAAATAACGTATTCTCGACCGAATAGATTCCGTCGACTTTAGTTCCGTCGGAATTAGCCAGTTTTCTTGTAGTGTATCAAATAATATAAGTTATTGTGTCGTATTATTAATTTAATAATATAAAATACTGTACATAAGTTACTGTAACAATTATTGAATCAATAATATAAGATGTTATACAATAACTACTGTACAATTATTGAATGAAATACTGAGTGATTTCTACTGTAGCAATTACTAAATCAATAATCTGAAATACTGTGCAATACGGCGTACTACTGTGGAACAACGTGTATTACTGTATTTTTATCACCGGATATTTCAACAATTAACAGTAAAAGTTCTGTCGTCAATTTTTAAAAAATTATTTTTGACGCTTTCTATATCCGACAATTATTCCGTTATTGGACCCACCAATAATTGGTTATTTCGGTGCCGTCGTACGAATATTTTTCGATAAAAAAAATATTCCCCGACAACTCGAATATTTTTCGACAACTATTTACTTTGTATAATTTACATATATCACTCGTAACTATAATATTTATTAAATCAACACCTTACTATTTAGAATAATATTTAAAGAAATTAAATTTTATTTGTAAAAAATTAGGGTGTTACAACGTACGCCACCGGTACTAAACAAAATATATACGTAAAGTTCGCAAAATTTACAGGTGGGATTATTTTTGTGGAAGGGAGGGAGGATCCTGTAACACAAATTCCACTAGAATTTTAAACTAGCTGATAGCACTGTAGCAGTCAAAAAACTGATTTTCTCCCAGGAATATGAGGCCTAAAGGGAAGAAAAACTAGACCAATAATCTTAATTCCCAGGCTACTATGAGAGGCAAGCCATCTCATCCCATCAACATAATGATCACTCTGATGTCCATCCTTTGTAAATGGGTCCTACATCACTGCAGATCAAGACAGGTAGGACCCTTCATGAGCAATTCCCCTCCATTTTAAAATACTCCTTTACTGAGTCCAGAGAACTTGACTTCATACAACACTTGCTCTTAACAAAAACTGTGAATTTGTTTATTAGCAGCCCCAAGATAGGTCCTAGTTGAGCTGTCATGGCTCTGCACCCCCACCCTCCCCCTTCCCCTCCCCCTCCCCCTCCTTAAGGAGACCTTTCCAAGCCCCAACCTAACAGTTGAGCAATCTTTGTCACCCTATTAAGCAAATAAATTTAACATAAAATTTGAACTCTTCTGTGATATTAAGACCCTTAAGTATTCAAAAGTTTAAATAAATCACCGAAAGGATGAACCTTAAGACGGTGTTTGGATTTAGCATTTAGATAGACATGATTAGTTAGATACAAAGTGGGCGCAACACAAAGTTTGAAAAACCTAACAACTTTCTCATAGTTGATGGAAATGAAAGAATCACTGAGACACCCTTAGAAACCAAGCATTGGCATTATCTTCAAAGCATTAAATTCTGAAAGTTAAATTTTAATGGAGTCAAAAGGAACATTTTGGAATTTAAAGTTCTATTTGACCTCTATATGTAGTCTGCACCCTGCACACGAGGTGTTAAAAGAAATCACATGCCCCATGAGCAGACAAGGTTTTTTTGGATCCCCGTGCTGGTGTTTTTTTTTGGACCTGGACAGGACAGTGGGTAAATTCCATTCTATCAGTTGTTAATATGAAACTGCTTTAATAAAACGCAACAAACACAGACAATGGGATATAATTGTTGGTCATAATACAGTGACCTACCTATAACTGTAGTAGTTGAAAGGTAGTAAGCCCGTGGCTCAAAGGGTAGGCGGGGTGGTGCTCTATGTAGAAATGTGTTAATTTGCCATATAGTTATCCTAAAACTGATATTTCGGTAAGAGAAGATCTAGGATGAGATACATATCTAGTATAGAAGAAAAAAAAAGAAAAAAGAATGACAAAAACAACATGCTTAACATCACAAAGATACCACAGTATTTAGCACAGATATTCCAAAGATTTGCTAAGTAGTTGAAACTCATTAGATTCTAGTTTTAATGATCTATTGAAGATTGGTTTGGTACTGAGTTTAGTCAGACAGATCTTTTGATTTGAACCTCTATTATCTTCTCAAATCTAGGGAAAAGAGATATATATATATATATATATATATATAGAGAGAGAGAGAGAGAGAAGGAAACATCGTGTAAGCTTCATATTCATGCGAGGCTTTCAAACTAATCTTTATACGTTCCGTTGACATAGGATAATAGGTGGGTTCTAGAGACAAAATTATTCTATCTATTTTATTCTTATCTCAACTACTTGTACAGCTTTTTGAGCAACCAACTTCACAAAAACAAAGAATGCCAACTTCACATTATTATTCTGACTGGATGTAAAATCTGGCCAGCCTATTTAAGTAGCTCACCTCAAGATACTGAGATACATGCCAGCACTTCCTTTTCTTCCTTGTCTCTCTTCCCACATTTCCTACCTTAACTTTTCATTATTCTGATACAACCCCTATAACTCCTCTGAGTAACAATATCAGACTAAAATCTTTCTTCAAGATATCACTGCCCTTCTTTTATTTAATAAACATGTGGTCAGTTTCTTGGTGCATTGCAGTTTTAGTAGCTTTATGCATTATGCATTGGGTTTACAGATGGAGAAATCCTAGTTGCAATGGAAAACTCCCCCCCGGATCTATGGGCTTGCCACTTCTGGGCGAAACTCTTCAGTTCTTTGCCCCCAACTCATCATCTGACATTCCTCCCTTCATCAAAGAGAGAATGAAAAGGTAATTACTGATATGACACTTCAATCCAAGAATGCTACACTCATATTACCAGCATTAGCATCCTCATGTTTCTCTTCTTACATATATTTTACCATCATGTTCAGATATGGGCCAATTTTTCGAACCAATTTAGTGGGACGACCAGTTATAGTATCCACAGACTCGGATCTTAATCATTTTATTTTCCAACAAGAAGGTCAACTGTTTCAGAGCTGGTACCCTGATACCTTCACAGAGATATTTGGGAAACAGAATGTAGGTTCCTTGCACGGGTTCATGTACAAGTATCTCAAGGGCATGGTATTGAATCTATTTGGTCCCGAAAGCCTGAAAAAGATGCTCCCTGAAGTTGAACAGGCAGCAAATAGAAACTTGAAGATGTGGACGGGGCAAGACACTGTAGAACTGAAAGATGCAACTGCAGTGGTAAGCATAGCTTCAATTGTTATTCTCATGGGCATTCCACAGCCAAAACTATCTTTTTTTAATTAACTTGTACTTTGGTGTTTGCAGATGATATTTGATCTGACAGCAGAAAAACTGATCAGTTACGATCCAAAGAAATCCACAGAGAATCTAAGGGAGAATTTTGTTGCTTTCATAAAGGGATTAATCTCCTTTCCAATGGACATTCCTGGAACAGCTTACCACAAGTGTTTACAGGTATATCAGTCTTATTTTGATCACTTAATTCGACACAAAATTCTGTAATTCTAAGCTCCATCACACCGGTTAACAAAGCTCAAACTCTGAGCGCAAAAGCCAAATATGGGCCTAATCTGTCCACCCAATATTCTAGCTATCCTCAATGGACAGTAAAAATCACTAGATTACAATCTTAATACGTAGAAAACATATTCCATCTTTGATCGACTTTTCTGAGATTGATCAGGGAAGAAAGAAGGCAATGAGAATGCTGAAGAGCATGCTAGAAGAAAGACGGGCAAGACCTAATAAGATACAAAGGGATTTCTATGATTACGTCCTTGAAGAACTTCAGAGAAAGGATACAGTCCTTACAGAAGCAATTGCTCTGGATTTAATGTTTGTGCTACTTTTTGCTAGCTTTGAGACAACTTCCCTGGCAATAACTTTTGCTATAAAAATTCTTGCGGACCATCCTCACGTGTTGAAAGAATTAACAGTAAGTAAAGAAAATTTATCCAGATGATGACAGTCCATTTAATATTTTTTTTCATGAACACAACAATTGACATGCTCTATCCATTGTCCACAGGAAGAACATAATGCAATTCTAAGAAAAAGGGAAGATTTGGAGAATGGACTCACATGGAAAGAATACAAATCATTGAGGTTCACATTTCGGGTGGGTTAAGCAGTTGCACTTTCGCACCAGAAATTTTTAAGAAACATTCCATGAGAAGGTCTATTGTGCTTAACGACTAACTGATATTGCAGTTCATCAATGAAACGGTCAGATTAGCAAATATAGTTCCAGGAATATTCAGAAAAGCACTAAAGGATATCAAGTTTAAGGGTAAATAATTAATATTAACTTGAAATTTTGACAATAGTATCTCGATATTTGTTCAAATAAGCATAACTTAATATAAAAAATATATTGGTATTGATGCAGGACATACCATTCCAGCAGGTTGGGCAGTTATGGTCTGTCCTCCAGCTGTGCACTTGAATCCTTCCACATACGAAGACCCCCTTAACTTTAATCCACGGAGATGGGAGGTAAGTCAAGGGTCTCACACAATCCTGTGCTCTATATATAAATTCAGCACCTGCAAGAAGTTTGCTGTTAAGAAATTGAGTTTGGTCCTCTAGAGAACTATCTTTCTTCTAAATTCTCATAGTGCATAATTCGGTTACATGCAGGAGATGGAACTAAAAAGTGCATCGAAACATTTCATGGCTTTTGGAGGAGGAATGAGATTTTGTGTTGGAACAGATTTCACTAAGGTTCAGATGGCTGTTTTTCTCCACTGCTTGGTTACCAAGTACAGGTAGGCATACAGCACACTCTGAGTAGAAAATTATGCAAGTGAGAGATCACTAACCTATTACTTCTGAAATCATCAGGTGGCTACCAATCAAAGGAGGAGACATTGTCCGAACTCCTGGCTTACAATTTCCCAAGGTTTCCATATTCATATATCTGAGAAAAATAAATTAGAAGCACAAGCTGATACAAATCTACCATCAAACTCAGAAGACGAATAGGCAAATCACATGTATTGGTAAAGGAAAATCACATGAGATTCTGATTTAGCTTCCTATCAAAGAATCTCAAGCTGCAAAAAAACTAATAGCCAACAGCAGATTCAGACAGCATTGGAAGGAAGGAGAAAGCAGGCATGAAGGTCTCTCCAGAAATCAAGATCAAGCTGACAATATTTTGCTCAGGAGTGAATACCAAGTTTTGAGCTGCCACATTTATTTTGTATCAGATAGATGTGAAGGATTTACAAAGACAAAAGGCAAAAAACAAGGAAAGAAGAATGAAAATGCATGTAAAAGGTGAATATATAACACACTTATCCATATAAGAAATTACCTGTGACAATTAGTATACATCTTCTTTTAGTGCCAGCCTTCCATACCCCAACTGTTGATAAGTGTCAGAATTCCATCTATAAATGTTTGCTTACTATCTATCAGCAGTGTTTTTGACTCACAAACCCCTACCCCCTCAAAAATAGTGGAAACTTTGAGAAGATGTGGGAGAAAAATGAAAAGGATGAGTGAATATGTACAACAAACAATGACAAACATTCTGGTCTCGATTCAGTTCCCACTATTCTCTCCGCTTAGCATGCAAATTATGTATCGTCATTCACCATTGCAAGGACACCTACGAATTTACCTGTTGGGACTACTAATGTTTATGTACATCCTTATAAGGGAGGAAAGGTCGTTTAATATTACTAGGAAACTCAACATATTGGACACATCCTGGTCCTCCAAATGAGCATGCCAGACGGGTTTACCATCCGATTGTGCTTGTTGAGTTCCTCTTGATTTTCATTACTAAATTTTGCATAATCTTTCCACAGTTCTATTTCGTTTCTGCGTCTGCGATGCCCAATTATATCAGCTTCCTCTCTGTCCACATGAATTTGCTGAGTGATACTTGAGTTTTGTGTTTGTCTTTGTGAACTTGGAGAAGATAATAGTCATAATCACTGTCCTGGTCTATCTTCTGAGTTAATGTGCTTACACACACCATGAATACTTACGTTTTTTTAGCATCAATCTTATGATGCCTTGTCCAAGCTTATGACGTTATTTTGAAACAGAATTGGGACAGGTCAGCAACTGCTCTATGCATTCATGTGTTCAGCAGTCCAAAATGATTGTCCCACCAGTCATACAAAGGATCAAATAGTCCCTTTTGATGTAGAAGCCAAACTAACACAAACACTGCACCTCCAAAGTACAAGAAATACAATAAATATGTTAAATGTGAGAGTACCTGCAGGAAAAATTGCCAATAGTAGCCCAAACATCACTAGTGAACTCATATAGATGTAATATATATGGCAGCTGAAAAAAAAACATTGCCATTTCATCTGGCTCATGAAAGAACTAATAATCAGTACCTATATGGAAAAGTTGCATACTTTAATAACATGAATTCGTTTGCGATTTTCATCAATAACAAAGAACAACTAGGCAGATATATATATATATATATATATATATATAGAGGGAGTTATGCTCTTTAAGGAGTTATGCTCTTTAAGAGTTATGCTCTTGATCCTTGCTCTCTCTCTCTCTCTCTCTCTCTCTCTCTCTCTCTCTCTCTCTCTCTATATCTGCAGTTGCAATTGAACAATAACAAATACTTTTATAATATGGCATTTTTAATTGTGGAATTCACACTTCCCATGATCAAAATTAAAAATTCAAAAATAAATGAATTTGGGAGACACAAGCTTTTAGACATTAAAAGTTTGAAGCTCGGAAAGAGTAGGAAAAAGGACAGTACTGATCAGTGAAAATCTCATTTGTATGAACTTCATTTATGCTACCAAATTAGTGTAAACAAAATTTACAAAAAATTAAAAAAAAGGTTCACATAAACAGAAACAAGGATCTAATAATATTAAAAACAATATCAAAATGAGATCAAATTCAACTCGAAATGCGCATAAGCTGCCGATATCTTCACTGACAAACAGAAATCAAAGAGTTGGCATGTAATTAGTCGAGTTCTCGCCTTCTTCCACTTGCACAAGTTCCGCCCAATCGAAGCTTCTCTATCGCCCAGAATAAACTATTTTTTCACCAATAACTGATTTTTTGGAGAGAGACAGAGATTACTGATTCACTGGAGACGGCCATGTCGATTGCCTATTTTTGAGGTGCAACTGGAACCGAAGGAAATTTTTCCGCACTTTTGCATTTTTGATTTCGACAGGATTTGGACTCCTGCAATTGATTGAGAGAGTGAGAAAGTAGGTTTCCATAATCATCATCAACAATGTGAATTCTGGAACCGTAAAGACCATCACCAGCGTGTAAATAATAAACTATTCAGAGGGGGCGATTTTGGCGGGTGAGCACTGGACTGTTGATTGTTACGTCGATTTTTCCCCAAACCGAAAAAATTTATATTATTATTAATATTTTTAACAAATTTTCTCCCACAAGGGTGTAAAGTTTATTTATTATATATTCATGTAAAACTAACACTTTTATTATAAAAATATCAGTTTTCTTTATTCTCTATCTATTGGTAAAGAGAAATTATTTCTAAGAAAATTGTAAGACCCAACTTTTAATAAATAAAATTTAATTTTTTTTATAAATATTATTTTAAACAGTAAGGTGTTAAATTGATAAAAATGATAAAATTAAGAATGATATATGCAAATTATAAGAAATAAAAAGTATGTAGGGAAATATTCGATATGTTAAAGAATATTAGGAAAAGTGCGATGGCTCCGAACCAACCAATCATTTCTAGACCGAAATAATTGTAGAATGCAAAAAACGACAGTAATGATCTTTTTAAAATTTGTTGGTGGAATTATTACATTTAATTGTTAAAATACTTGATGATAAAGGAACCGTAGTACGCGGTACTCAAGAGTAGCACACGATATTTTACAGTAACATACAATATTAAACAATATTTCGTATTATTGAATCAATAATTGTCACAATAGCAATTGCACAGTATTTTATATTATTGAACAAATATTTGTCACAGTAGCAATTGAACAATATTTCATATTATTGAAATAATAATTGTCACATTAGCAATTAGCAAATGCACAATATTTCACATTATTGAACTAATAATTATCACCGTAGCAATGGTAGTAATGAAAAGTTACATAATTAAAAATCATGGATATTAAATAATTAGATAGACTCATTATTTGAAGAAAAAAAACTGATATATGTGATATTAATACATTAAGACAATAATGTAGAAGATAGATAATATAATAATAATTGTTAATAATAAAGAAAAATGTAATATTAAAATGTGAAAATTTTGGATAACTAATATGTGGTAGATTAAAAATAATCCTGAAATGTGAAACGTGTGAATAACTAATATGCAGTAGATTAAAGATAATCTTGAAATGTGAAGCGTGTACGGATAATTGATGATTGATATATATTAAAGACAATCTTGAAATGTGAAGCGTGTACGGATAATTGATGATTGATATATATTAAAGACAATCTTGAAATGTGAAGCGTGTACGGATAATTGATGATTGATATATATTAAAGACAATCTTGAAATGTGAAATGTATAGATAACTAATATGAGGTAGATTAAAAATAATCTTGAAATGTGAAACGTGTGCATAATTGATGAATGATATAGATTAAAGATAATCTTAAAATGTGAAAAATATGGTTAATTGATAAATGGTATAGATTAAAGATAATTTTAGAATTTGAAACGCATGGATAAATGGTGATTGATATATATTAAGATAATTTTAAAATGTGAAAAGTGTGGTTAAGTGATGTGTGGTAGATGTTGGCGTTACAGTTGATGAAATCTTGATTGTAAAATTTTTTTGATTGGAGAAGATAATAGACATTATGATCTGTTTGAATATTTTAATGGATTGTTCATCCGCTGCAGTTGTTGGTTGAAAATTTATATTGTTTATCATTTTCTAAATCTTTGATTTTAAAAGCGAAGGATAACTTATTTTTCGTTATCTTAGTCATAATATTATTTTCTTATTATTTGAACTCATCATTTTGTTTCATAATTCCTTTTAGGAAATGAAAACGTAGTTGGGACTAGCGAAAATAATAAGGTAATGAAATGATGATCCGAGTTAGTAATTGTAGTAGTTCTCACCAAATTATAAAATAATGTGACAATAATCGTACTGAAAACTTTGTGTGTGTGTGTTGTCGTACTATACACGATATTGTAATAATTATAAATAGGAGAATTTAAGTATGTTATTTGTATTTTGACGACTCAAATTGAATGGTAGAAACCCGAATTTGAGGGTTATGACAATATATATTCAATCTCTTTCCTAATTTGAATTGATCCCCTACATGGTTAAATCACACATACAAAAAAAATTGTCTCCATTATATTTAGAATTTATAAACATTAAGTATGTATTTTTATTTCACTTTTACTGTTATAATAAATTATTAATTGAATAATAATATCATGATAATATAATTATGATGAAGTTAAGTAAATTGTGCGATTTTATAATAATACGATTAATAAATAGATCATTCTTTGGAGGATGATAAAAAACTACTACCTTCGTTTCTTAAAGAGTGCAATTTTAGCAAAAAAAAATTGTTCCTTAAAGAATGCAGTTTTAGAAACCCAAAGCCTTCTTTTTTCAAATATGTCCTTGTTTTAATTAATGCACTAAATGAAAAAGTTAATGTACTAATGGAAGAGAAAGGCTAACTTTGTCATTTTATCCCACTTATTGGTTTGTGTGCTTTTTGCTAAAATTTCACTTTTTAAGAAACGGAGGTAGTAATAAATACTCTCTCCGTCCTCAAAATGATGAACAAAGTATAATTTTCATACAAATTAAAATATTAAAAATTAAAAAGAATAAAAAAGTTTCAATTTTTTCCCACAAGAGTATATAAAGTGATCAGTATTTTTATTTTTTTTATACTAATGGACTCTACTAAATGACATACTTACTGTAAGACCCCAAATTTTATGAATAAGATTTAATTTTTTTTATATATTATTTTGAAATAGTAAGGTGTTGATTTGATAAATGTGATAAGTTAGGAGTGAAATGTGCAAAGTTTAAAAAGTAAGCAAGTGGTTATAAAATATTCGTTGTGTCGGGGAATATTAGTTTGGTCGAGGAATATTCTTTTTGTCGGAGAATATTCGTACGACGGCGCAGTCATTGGTGGACCCCACAACAGAATGAATGTCGGATATAGAAAGCGACAGAAGTAATTTTTTTATAAAAATAACGGCAAAACTGTTACCGTTAGTACTGTTGAAATATCCGGTGGTCAAAATACAGTAATACGTGGTGTTACACAGTAGCACACGGTATTGCATAGTATTTCAAATTATTGATTCTTACGTAGGAAGACACTTACTCAATTATTGTTACAGTAATTATTGTTCAATATTTTATATTATTGATTCAATAATTGTCATTGCACATTATTTCAAATTATCAAATCAATAATTCATATTATTTGAATAATATTATTAGATAGCATTATTGGCAATGTCTAAGGAAGTTCTGTCTAGGAAATGGGTTGATTAATTGCGCGCCACTAAGGAGAAATCCTTATCGGAAGGCCCCCTCTTTCCTGGGAACGACCTGGTTGTCAATATTGTAATTCTGTAATATTATTTGTGAGTAATTAATTTTTGATATATATGATAAGGAAATACTTATTCAATGTGAATTTAAACGGAGGAATTTTTTAACATGTGACATTTGTTGAAAGTTGATATTTTATCTTGTCCGATAAAATAATTCATTCAAATATATTATTATAATATTACATTATAGTAGTATGATGTGATTATATAATAGTATAATTTTTATAATTTGAATGGTAACATTATTATAGTAAATTCATGGTATAAAAGTTAAACGAGGTGAAAGAGTGCAAATTGAATTTAAACTCTTATGATGCAAAGAATGATGTCATCGGAGCGATGAGGTAAGCAAGGATGTCATCGGAGCGATAAGGTAAGCAATGATGTCATAGGATCGATGATGTAAGCGATGATGTCATAAATTATGGTAAAAAAAACTATTTTACCCTTACTCTGCCGAGCCTATAAATAGAAGTTCATTTCTTCATTATTTCTCACCAATTCACTAAAGCTATAGAGAGAGAAAGTATAGAGAGAATAAGAAAGAAAGAAGAAGAGTATTCTGCTATTACACTAGTGCAGTCTCTAAATTTTTAAGGTAAGGGGTATTATTTCTTTCGTATTCATGAAGAGAGTTATTTTCTTTCAATACTCGTAAGAGTTGTTATTCCATTATTTATTATTATGTTGGAATAACCTGTCTACGCGGACTACCGCATGCATGGTGAAATCCTGTTGTTATTCCATTCTTTATTATTCTGTGAGAATAACCTGTCTACACGTCCGACTACCGCATGCCTGATGAATAACCCTTCGTATTCAACTGTTATTAAATTGTGGAAATAATCTGTTTGAGCGGACTACCGCCAGACGGGTGAATATCCAATTGCAGTTTCGTATATTGTTTCATTTCAGATTTCTAACTCTAAACTTACTACCGTAAGTATTGCTTCTATAATTTCTGAAATGATCAGATATTACTTGAGTTTTGCGCTTCATCTAATATTATTTCACTGAAATATTGGTCTGAACTTTCTTGTGAAATTTTTATCTTTTCATGTCGAGTTACTATTCACGGTAAAAAAAAATATTTTTTCTTCCAAATCATCTTTGATTGGATCCAGATTTTGATCTTCATTCTTGAACTCTGGATGAATTCTCTAATATTTGTCATTTATCTCACTGAATCCGTTATTCGTATTATTTTTCATCATCCTCGGTTCTAAATGATGATATAACTGAATATCTTTGGCCTGTAGAGTAAAAATAAATAATTACGTGATGAATATCTTTGACCTGTAGTGCAAAGATGAATGATTACCTGATGAATATCTTTGGCCCGTAGTGCAAAGATGAACAGGTGTTGAGATGAACATGATCAACTGATGATACAAATAAATATTTTTGGCCCGTAGTGCAAAGATGGATATTTGATTCAAGATGTATATTGATTGATGTTACAGGGATAAAATATTGATGATTGACTTTTAAATCAAAGAAGATAGTAGACATCATTATCTACTTAACTCTTCTAATGAATTGTTATTTTCGTTGCGAATATTGATCTAAAACTTGTTGTCCATAATATTTTATCTGATTCATTGAAGGCTAATGATAATTTATTTTTCAATATCTTAGTCATAATATTCTTCACTGGGCTAGTTGAGCCCCTTTTCTTCCATTGTTCTCTTTAGAAAATGAGAATTTCGCGGGTACTAGTCGGGGAATGGAGTGATGGTCCGAGTTAGAGCTGTAGAAATCCTCACTATTTTTTATTTATTTAAAATAGTGTGATAATAAATGTAATGAGGACTTAGTTTGAATGTTAATATTTCTACATGTCTGCATTGACACTCACAGTTGTGTGGTGGTATTTTGCACGACCGTGTGATATGAAAGATTGTATTTGAATTTTGTTGAGTGTATTTGGCGACTCAAAATGAGTTGACTATTGAACCTATTTTGGGAGCGCCACACTTACCCTTCACTATATGTACCTTTGCTCATTATTTTAAGGATAAAAAAAATTGTACCTCTATTCATCCTTTTGAAGACGGAAGGAGTAAGATTTTTTTTAGAGTGAAAAAAAAGTAATATAATAACAACTCTTTAATTATTATGTTTAGAACTTGGAAATAACTAAAAAAAATAATAATAAACGAAATTAAGATATTTATTAAATTAATTTTAAATTAGTAAGGCATATTAATTGGAATTTTCTTACCATTCTTTAATATATATTTTAACATAATTGACAATACACTTTTAAAACTTCAGATAAGTAGACTTATAATTACTTAGGTATTGCTTATTGTTCATTGTCCTTGTTCGTTTTTAAGTTCCTAATATTTATTAATGAATTAGCATTAAATATATAAATATAATAATTAAAGTACATATATATATATATATATATATATATATATATAGCGCGGGTCATCCGGTTCCTAATCCGGATCCTTCACAATTGCTCCAATCATTAACCCGCTTTCCACTCAACCTCAAGTTCAACTCCTGCAGGTTTTTCATCAACACAGCATGCACCCCACCCGTAACTTTTGACCCACATCAGGTACGAACGTTTGCACATGCATATATAAATATACATGTGTACTATATATTTACATATACTTCATCTGATAATTTTGAATTTTAAATAGGCTAATGTTTAATTATGGGAAAACAACTATTATATTAATGCATTCATTCTCTTTATATTTCACATGAATTCTACATCAGATAAATTTAAGTTAATAAATATGGTGGAGCCGAGGTGATCCTGTTGAATAATTATGACGGAACGTGCTATTGCATAGAATAAAATCATCAATTAAATAATTAGGTACTTACATGAATTGAGAGAAGATATCTTGTATGTATCAAGCTTCCTCTGCGCGTAAGGGTAAAGGTCTTCAATTGCCTCTCTCAATCTTAATGATGGATGTATAGGTGTGTATAAATTTCTTGAGACGGCAACTGGGACCAAACCCTAACTGTTTTATTTATTAGATAGCCAAGGGTCAAAATCGTCCATCAAGATTATGAAATCCTAGGGCCCATTATGCCAACTTAATATTAGTAATAATATTTATGGGTCACACAATTAATTACTAAACCCATAAATAAAATAATAAATTAATACAATATGTAAGCCCAATAATTACATAAATAGTAGAGGCCACATAAGTGAATAAAATATTCTAACATTCTCCCACTTGGCCGAAATACTATTTATATATAAAACATAATGCTTACAATCATTAATTTGGCCAAGTATTAATTTAATATCTACATCCTGTTCAAATAAAAATACCAATGCGAATTAATACAATCGTTGTGTCACTATTAACACAAGATCCCCATTAGTTACACAATTAGTACTTTTATTAGAACAAAGATTAACATTAAGCATAACAGGTATGAGTATACATAAGTGGTAATATATTAAACTCATTCATATGGTCCAAAATTAACATAATCGTTCTGTTTGCTCATAAATTCTCAAGTGTGCACAATAAAGAGAATAGCAAACCATAAACATAATGTGAAGTTCAAAATAACGAGCTCAAAATTGTTGTCTTACATCAAAATAACTCATGAATTAAGACTACCGGTTAAACCCATGCCGGCATTATGCTCTAAAAAGAGCTTGGGTGGTAAGCCTTTCGTAAGTGGATCCGCTAATATATCATGCGAACTAATATACTTAATGACAACGTTTTGATCTTCAACTCTTTCCCTTGACAAATAAGTACTTAGTGTCGAGGTATAGCAGAATCATTATCACAAAATACTTTCAATGGCCTTGAAATGAAATCTATAACTTTAAGTCATGAAATAAGATTTCTCAATATTATGGCGTGACAAGTAGCATGATAACAAGCCACATATTATGCCATCATCGTGAAAGTGGTAGTTAACTTCTGCTTATGATTTCTCCACGAAATAGGGCCTCCCGAAAGCATAAAGATGTACCCTGATGTAGATTTCTTTTTCGTCTTTACACTTAGCAAAATCATAATCAGAATAACCAATAACTTCAAGATTATCTGTTTTTCTGAATGTAAGCATAAAATCCTTAGTGCCCTGTAAGTAGCGTAAAATCTTTTTGACTGCTTTCCAGTGATCCAAACTTGGATTTGACTGGTAACGTTCAAGCATGCCTGTTATATACGCTATATCTGGACGTGTACAAACTTGAGCGTACATAAGACTCCCAACCACAGAAGCATAGGGAATAAGATTCATTTGATCACGTTCAAGTTCATTCTTAGGACATTGATATGAGCCAAATTTATCACCCTTAACAACAGGGGCAACAGTAGGGGAGCAATTTTGCATATTGTATTTATTAAGAACTTTGTCAATATAAGCTCTTTGGGACAATCCTAATATCCCGCAAGACCTATCTCGATGAATTTTAATACCTATAACACAAGAGGCTTCACCGAGATCCTTCATATCAAAATTTCTAGAAAGAAAACGTTTGGTCTCATGCAACATGTCTAAGTTATTACTTGCAAGTAGTATATCATCAACATACAAAATAAGAATAACAAATTTACTCCCACTGACCTTCAAGTATATGCATTGATCCACTATATTTTTCTTAAAATCAAAAGTACTCATCACCTCGTGAAACTTAATATACCATTCTCTAAAAATTTTGTATGCCTAGTCTCAATAATTTTAGTGGTATGTGAGGGACAGTAAAATCGAAAAATCCTTAGATCTCTCAGGATATCCAAAGAAATGACAACTAATGATTTTAGAGTCAAGTTTCTTTATTTGTGATTAGTAATTAATAAACGTAATGAAAGATTTGTGTCCACCAATTTCAGAGAAAAATGGTCCACATATATCAGTGTGAATTACCTTAAGTAGTGCACCATTTCTAGTGGCTCCTTTCTTATTATCTTTCATAAATTTTTCTTTTATACATTCAATACAATGGTCAAGATCAGAAAAATTTAGTGAATAAAAAATTACATCCTTTATAAGACGTTGCATTCTGTCTTTTGAAATATGGCCTAAGCGTTGATGCCACAATTTTAAAGAATTCTCATTATCTAGTTTTTCTTTTATTTCCATATTTAGAGGTACTTTTTGTCACATTCATTGTTAATTAGGATTCAGCAAAGACATTATCCAAATTTAACTTAATAGAGGTTTCCCTCTAAAGAGCCAGAACCAATAACATGAGAGTAATGATAAATAATTATTTTATTATTCCCAAACTTAAACGAAAATCCATCAACGTCAAGTTTAGTTACAGAAATTAAATTTCGTGTCATAATGGAAACATAAAGAGTATCATATAAATACAAGGTGAAACCAATCTCCAAAAACTAAAGGAAGAGTTCATACAGCTTCAACTTGTACAGACTCTCCATTGCCAACTTTAATGGTTCTTTCCCCCGTTTGGAGTGTCTTCTTTGAAAGGAATCCCTGCAATGAATTAGTAATATGAACCATAGCACCAATGTCAAGCCACCATGTATTAGAAGAAACATCAATTAAAAAGGATTCATAAGTTACATAATTGAAATACCTTTCTTTTCAAGCCATTCTCTGAACTTAGGGCATTCTTTCTGAAAATGTCCTTGCTTCTTACAGAAGCGACATTTAGGACCTGCCTCAGAGTTGTCAGCTGAATAATTTTTCTTATTTGTTTTGGTAGAAATTGACTTATCCTTATTCTTAAAACCTTTGCCATTTTTATGAGCCTTTTTCTTATGGAATCCAGTGGTAGTCAAATGAGCAACATCAGATTTTTCAATCTTAAGCCTTTCTTCTTCTTGGACGCACATGGCGATTAACTCGCTCATCTTCCATTTTTCTTTCTGCGTGTTATAATTGATCTTAAATGAATCAAATTGTGCAGGAAGAGAAGTCATAATGAAGTGAACAAGAAAACCCTCAGAAATCGCCATGTCCATACCCTTTAATTTAAAGGTCATGTCATTCATTATCATAATGTGCTCGCGCACTCCACTAAACCCATCATACCTGCTAGTGAGCATTTTCAAAATAAGGGTACTTGCATGAGTTTTAGAAGAACCCTTAAATTGTTTCTCGACTGAAGTTAAGTACTCTTTAGTATTCTCAGAGTCAGGAATGGCTCCTCGAATAGCTGTCGTGATAGAGTTTTTCATAATCATAAGGAACATGCGGTTGGATCGCTCCCACTTTTTATAAGTAGCCTTTTGCTCAATTGAGCTTGTATCTGTAAGTGGAGCAGGAGGATCAACTCGTAATGCATAGTCCAAATCCATAACGCCGAGAATAATTTTCACTTGCTCTTTTCAAATAGTAAAATTAGTTCCATTCAAGGCTTCAATTCCAGAGAGATACCCAGAAATACTAGTTGGAGTCAATGCTGAAACACAATCAAGCTCATAAGCATGCTTATAAAAATTAAAAGAAATCCACAATGTACAACAATAATTAATAATTAATCATAATAAAACCAACTGTAGGGCAAGCAGTTAGTTACATAAAATCTATTTACAACACCAAAAAAATAGATTTTAATGAGACGTTGGGCATAATTATCAATCTTTCGTTGGTCCAATTAATAATATGCTAATAACATCCCCATAAAATAATGCACAACACATTTATTCACGCATCACCGTTTGACAGAAATGAAATAAACATGTTACGTATGCAATAAAATTCCATTTAATAAATTTCAATTCTAATTTTTCGTTGGGTAAAATTAAAATATTTATTTATTAAATGTAACATTATGTGACTTTTCTTAATCTTTAATTATTTCAATTAATAATCCTCCGTTGGGCTGATTATTAATTTTAACAATAAAAGAGTCACACATACATGTAAATTATTATGATCAAACTCAATTTTCTTTAAATAACATAATAATCAAGTTTGAAAATTAATATTATTTAAAATTTACATGTAACACCTTAAAAGTCCTAATAATATATCACATCATGTTCTAAAATATTAAATTAAAATATATAATTATGAACATGAATTAATATATATTATCAATTCACCATAATCAGGCAAAAATAATTTAACATAAAAGGTGTATATGATATGATATGAATCTAATCTCAATTTGGCAAAATAAACTCAGATTTTCCAAATATTTTTCTGATATGCATGGCCTTATTATGCGCACTTATATCATGCCGATCCAGAATGTTGGGAAACTTATCAGATCATACTGCAGGCTTGATGGTTCAAAAATAATATTCGATCAAGCAGGTAATTACAATTTCTTCCTTTGTTTTGTATGGTCATCTATATCAAGCTCTTCAAATACTCAACTTCCACCAACATAAAGTTGATAACATAATATTACAGGTGTCACCCCATCATAGTGAAGCAGAAAACGTCTGGTTCGTACATATAATGCACCACATGGGTATAAAACCAAATGGTCCCCAATTTGTGAAAATCTTGAAATATGATTAACGAAATAATTGATTACGAAAAGAATGTTGACCATGATCATAACATATCCAGTATGTTAATTTAAATTCAAATTCGGAAATTACTTTTCAACAAATACATAACAAAATACTTTCCGGAAAATTTATTTTCATTAGGAAATCATTTAACATACTGAATAGTTCTATATTATACCCCCGTAAGGAGATTATGTAGAATTAAAATTTATAGCATAAACGCATAATTAATTTGTTCTATACAATAACGTAATCATGCTCTGATACCAGATGTTGAATAATTATGACGGAACGTGCTATTGCATAGAATAAAATCATCAATTAAATAATTAGGTACTTACATGAATTGAGAGAAGACATCTTGTATGTATCAAGCTTCCTCTGCGCGTAAAGGTAAGGGTTTCAATTGCCTCTCTCAATCTTAATGATGGATGTATAGGTGTGTATAAATTTCTTGAGACGGCAACTGGGACCAAACCCTAACTGTTTTATTTATTAGATAGCCAAGGGTCAAAATCGTCCATCAAGATTATTAAACCCTAGGGCCCATTATGCCAATTTAATATTAATAATAATATTTATGGATCACACAATTAATTACCAAACCCATAAATAAAATAATAAATTAATACAATATGTAAGCCCAATAATTACATAAATAGTAGAGGCCACATAAGTGAATAAAATATTCTAACAGATCCAACATGCTAGTTGAGACAATCTAAACAGGTGTGAGCTGGATTGGTAATGAATAAATGTGGGATGGAGCATACAATTTCACTACACTTACCTATGTTGCATTCCCACAGAGATATTTTACTCCCTTGGTTTGACAAAAGAGTCCGGTTGATTTTTTACCTAGTTAATTTGTGAAAATTTAAAATTGGTGTGAATTTATTTGATTTTAATTAATGTAATAGTTACTATAGAAAACCACATAAAAAATTATTTCTAAGTTCAAAATTATTAGTTCAAAAGTTATAATAAACTCGTGCCACAATTTAAAATTTAAAAGTTCGCATATAAAGTAGGATCAAAGTCAAATGAGACTTTTTTTATGGTAAGGACTTTAATGTGCGCTATCATCAAGTAGTTCTGCAAATTTTGACAATTCTCAGTACTAGGCCTAACCCTTAATGTGAATGAAGAGGACATCGATACGGCTGAAAATGAACTGGAATGGTTCGAAATCCAATTTGAGATGGACTTGAAAAATTCGAGCAGCAAGACTCGGATTTGATAGTTAAACGAGTCGAATTCGAAACACTTTTGATACTCGAACACTTATATGAGTCGCCTGTACTGTTAGTCATTTAGGGTATCGATTTTTTTTTATTTCACTGAATCCTACTCGATACAAGTTTGTTGATCCTTACTCATATATAATATCGAGTATTATATTCTCGATTTATTTAATATATAGTAATTAACAATTAAATTCTTCGCATACTCTGAGAATTAAGTGGAAGGGGCTTTTATATTTCTCGTACATGTTCATCAGTTGATTCAAGAGTAATTATATCGTCTCATTAATTTTTTACAAGACTCGAGATCTAGCTTTAAGAGTTCTAATTTAAACTATTCCAAATGATGGACTAAGTTAATTTTATCTATATACATTATCACAATATAATTGATTCAGTCCAGATTCGTGTATGTCTCAAATGCTCGCGAGTAGCTCGACTCAAAAACGAGTTCGAGTCGAACTCAAGTACAATAAAACGAGTCGAATTCAAATATACTGCAAAATTGTATTCACATCCAAATATCTTTAAAAAGTTTTGAGTAAAATCTGAACAAGATACTTCATCCCTAAACATCGCCTTGAAATAAGTGTAGCTAAAAATAAACATCAAATTGACCCTTGTTGCCCAAAAAATTATGTAGAAAAATGCATAGAACATAAGATTTATAGCCGAACCTACTGTACAAGGCTCCCCCAAATACCAAAAGTTTTTTTAAAATATTGTCGTTTTAGAAATATATATCTCTAATCTTGGAACATAACATAGGGAGGGAGCATGTGTTCTGGTTTTCAACCTCTTGTACACTTGTGTATAACTTTTTCTGTATCCACTTGTATATATGTTCATCTGGCCTAGGATAGTTGTATAATTTCTCCATGGATTTTGGTAGTTGCATGACCTCATATGATTTTATCTGCGGTTTTTGCAGGCCAGAAGGCCTAGTAGAGGTCGAACACCTGCTCGAAGTTAATTACTCCCCTTATCACAGAAATCGTTTATCTAGTAGAAGCTCATATGAAGGAAATTGAAGTAGGAGGCGACGCCGCAGATCAAACTCCCACCATCACCGCAGGAGGCGACGCCGATCAAACTCTCATCACCGGTCATCTAGTAGCTCAGATTCTAGTAACTTGGATTCTTCCAGTTACTCAGATATAGTCAGGGATGAACATGTCAGGGATGATTCAGTTGATGAACATTATTCTAGAAGCCCTAATCACTCCGTCTATCGAAGCATGTCTCCAAGGAGAAGGAGAAGGAGTAGGAGTCGGACTCCCGCCGGCGACCCTTTACAGTACTCCCCGGAAAGATCTCCTTCTCCTACATGAAGGAGCCAAATTATTTGTGGAACTTCCAGGTCAATGTCAAGGTCCACATTATATAGTACATCATCAAGTTTTCTGGTAATCAAACTAGTCTACATTGTCGAGATATAATACACTTTTCTTAGAGAGAAATTGGTGCATTTATTTAAAGTTTTTACAAGTTGTGGTTTTCATTTTCCTTTCGGCTTTCACTTGCAAGATGGCTAAGATAAGTATAGGTTGAGCTTTTAGGTGTTATGTGAGTTGGCACTAGGGTATAATTATGGTTTAATTATTGAATTACTTATGGTCTGAACCTTTTGTTAAAAACTTGATTTTTTTTAAATTATTATTATTATTTATTTAAGCTTGTCATTGGTTTGTAGGTTGTATGCTATTTTATTCATATACTTTACTTTTCTCATTATAAATTATGGAATTTCTTAACATGTGTCCTAAGGGCACATGCTAAGTACACAGTTCAAGAGAATATTTTCTTGAACTGTGTGCATATTTCTTGAACTTGATACAAATGCAGAAATCAAGGGAATATGCACACAGTTCAAGGAAATATTCTCTTGAACTGTGTGCTTAGCATGTGACCTAAGGGCACATGTTAAGAGGACCCGTAAGTTATATACCTTAGTTTATTAAAATGAGTTTATCTCAAATTTTTTAGTAAAATTTAACCTTACGGATGAAAAAATAAATATAAGTAAGCGTAAATTTTTAATTAATTTGAGGTTGTGTGGCACTATTATTATAAAATTATAAAATAAGTATATTTTTTTACAATTAAGATTAAATGAACTTTCATTAGCATAAAGTCGATAATAGATATCATCAAATCATATGAAAATTCATAAGTTCAAATATTTTTATATGTTCTTTAAATCCGTATGTTTGTATTTAAAAAACCCTAAAAATAGACCTATTAACCTTATAGGGTATACTAGTTAGATACCCTCCAGGTATATTCCTTTTTTCACTAATTTAATTACTATAACTTTAATTTGATTATTTTAACTATGGGGGAACTTTCATCTTAATCAACAATATATTAATGTATATGTGTATATATTCCCTTCGTTTCACAGGAAAAAAATTATTTAATAATTTTTCTATCCTACGAAAAGAATATCATTTATTGATTATAGCATAAAATAAAATGATACAATGTCGTGTAACTTTATTATCACACTTACACTATCATGATAATACTATTAAACCATGGTTCATTAATATTAAAGATAAATATAAAAAATATATAATTTAATATATACAAATATTTCAAATGGGGGCGGATCAATGACACTAAGTTTTTTACACAATTTTTTGATTCTTAGATTTGAATATTCTTAATGGCTAAGATTAAAGCTGATTTTTAATTTATACACTCTATTCTTTGTATAACAACCTATATGAATGCATATATTATCATAATATTGGTGATAACTAACCAAAACTGCTTAGATATACATACTTGCTCCCACAACATTTGTATAAAATTATACTGAAGTTTTGGTTAGTTATCACCAATATTATAATAATATATGCATTCATATAAGTTGTTATACAAAGAATAGAATGTATAAATTAAAAATCAGCTTTAATTTTAACCATTAAAAGTGTTCAAATCCAAAAATTAAAAATTATGTAAAAAACTTAATATCATTGATCCCTCTCCATTTCAAATAGGTCATACATATCTTTCATACAGTTTTGGAA
Source organism: Panax stipuleanatus (assembly GCA_020205555.1). Classification (NCBI taxonomy): domain Eukaryota; kingdom Viridiplantae; phylum Streptophyta; class Magnoliopsida; order Apiales; family Araliaceae; genus Panax; species Panax stipuleanatus. The sequence continues at coordinate 98,258,427 of CM035123.1, read as the reverse complement.
AAGACAAATTTTACTAAACACTTGCAAAATGCTAATGGAATCAATGAAATTTAGCTCAATAAAGTTGTAATCAATGAAATTTAAATTATTAAATTTCAGCTCAATAAATATATGGGCCTGATTCATATCAAAATATTATTATGGGATCTAATGGCCATCACATATTACACTATTCATTTTAAGATCCGGAGCCATGTTTGTTTGTAAAGATTATAATCTATGAGATTATAATTCAAGACTATTAATCATAGGATAGTCACATGTTTGTTTTTTATGAGATTATTCATGAAATAACTTAAAATAATCACATGTTATGTTTATTTTTTCCAAAATTAATTAAAGGATTGGATTAAAAAATATCATTTGGACTATTATACCCTTACCAATAATAACATATTTGAAACTATAATTTAAACTTATTTATACATCAAAAAATAATGAACAATCAATTAAAAACTTTTAAATAAATAGTTATATTATTCAGTAAATATTATTTTTTTTGAGGAGATGTAGGTGTATACATAATCAGTAAATATATTTTTTGAGGAAGGAGGGGAGTGGGCGGGGTGGGGAGTGAGTGTATACATAATCAGTAAATATTATTTTTTTGAGGGAGGAGGGGGTGGTGGGGTGGTGGGGTGGTGTGGTGGGGGGTGGGGCGGGATAGGACGAGGCGGGGTGGGGGTGTATACATAATCAGTAAATATATTTTTTAATTTTTGTGTGGTATACATAATCAGTAAATATTATTTTTTTGAGGGGGAGAGCGTGGGGGTGTATATATAATTAGTAAATATTATTTTTTAATTTTTGTGGGGTGGGGTGGGGTGGCGTGAAGAAGGGGGTGGGGGTGGGTGAGGTGAGCGGGGTGGGGTGTATACATAATCGAAAAATATTATTTTTTTTGAGGGGGGTGGGGTGGGGTTGTGTAGGGGGTGGGGGTGGGGGTGTATACGTAATCAATAAATATTTTTTTTTGGGTGGGTGGGGCGGGGGTGTGTGTGGTGTGCGGGAGGGTGTATACATAATCAATAAATATTAATTTTTTTTTTTTTGGGGGGGGGGGGGGGTAGAGGGTGGGGGCGGGTAGGGGTTGGGCGGAGCCTAAATTGCTAGTTCTATTGTCAGTGTAAACTTTAAATTACACATATCAAATAATTAAATTACGTGTATTAAATTACTGGTACACAGTCTTTGTACGAGTAAGTTTTAAGTTGTCGGTTATTAATAACGGAGATTGCAGGATATGATGGTCATTTTAGAAAAAGATTGAGGTAAATTTTGTCTAGCAATTTTTAATCCCAAATGATATGGATTATAATACCAGATAGAACATGGTATTAAATAATCCCTCATCTTAAGCTATTTTATAATTTCAGGACTAATAGTCTCAAGCTCAAATTTAAAAACAAACAAGACACTTGGGATTAATAGTCTTATCCATGTGTAATCCTTGCAAACAAATATAGCCTGAGAGTTATAATTTTAAGGAGAGCACTATTTCTACATGTGCTTTTAATATTTTCACATGATTTCTTCTCACGTGAAGGTGTTACCCTCTGTATGTTAATGTGAGAGAAGATAATGTGGAAATATCAAAAATAAATGTGAAAATATCAGTTTCCAATTTTAAAATACACAAAATCAATGGAATTGAATTAATATAAGTTTTCAAAAAAAAATAAGGTAAGAAAAACTTTGTTTTCATGACATTTCTGATTATCCAACCAAGCCAACTATCCGCAAGACAGGATGGCCCAAGGAAAATGGGTCCATAAATTGGTATACCACAGCCCAAATAGAAATAGTCTCTTCCCCAAAGCCCAAATTGAACCGCCTAATCTTGAGCCGAAACTTGACCTTTGCCACGTTCAGCCGCCCGATTAATTGGTTTCTTTTTTCAAAACTAAAAGGCGGCTGGACTATACTGAAATTTACCCTTAAAATGAAGGGCAAATACGGAACAAAACCAGACAAACCGCTCAATTAACTGACCCAATTCGCTCTTTGGTTCCCCATAAAACAAACACACGTGTCTACTCCTAAGTAGCTTTAGTAGCCGGCGAAGGACACGTGGCACAGACCCTTTTGCCCCCGACTGACAGACCATACATGTGCATTTTTTTAATTATAGTCAGAAGCTTACTCCAGCTAATTAGGCCACTTTCCTCCCGTTACAATAAACTATGCTTGCATTGCCACCGGTAAGGAGAGTACGGGGCCGATCACCGCCATGGACGGTGGAGAGTCACAGTCGAGTTTGTACCGAGTTCTTCTGGATCGGTTTCAGAGTTTGGAGGCGAGTCACGTGAAGCTCAAGGAGCAGTTCGATGTGCTAGCGGAAGAACAGAGGTGCTCACGGGGAGGAGGAGCGGGACGGTGTTCTTGGGTTTCCGATGAGTTTTTCTTCGCCGGCAGTCCGCATAGAAGCGTGTTGGAGCACATGGGTCATGCTGTTCATGTCAGTAGACCTGATTCTGAAGAAATCATATATTGGTAATCACTAAATTATATATATATATATATATATATATATATATATATAATATGTATATATGGCATTTTATTTATACCTCGTAAAAAAAAATTATTCTTTTGTGTAATTAACCAGTTCCTTTCGATTTCTGTTTGTGCATTTGGTGTTTGATATTTGGTCTCTGAAGCAGTTGCATATTGCATATAGATAATGAGGTCAAAGATGTCAAGTTCATTTTTGGATGGGTTTGAATCAAGTTTGAACTAGATAAACAATTCAAGAAAAATACTTTTGGGAAAAACATTGTCTGGATTCTCTGGTATTTGATGTTCCTGAAAAGAGTGTTCAATAGAAATTGTTTTGTGCGTCATTGCACGCTTAAGTTTAGCCTTCCCAGAAATGATTTATCCTTCGAAATCCACAAATCATTTTTAGGGGAACAACACAAGTCATTTGCCTTGGAAATATTATGCGGAAATGTTATCTTTGAAAAAATGCAGCCTTAACAAATAACAAGTGATGAATTGGATTCGTAGTTATGAATAGAAATTTGCAGTTTAGAGTGTATTCATATCTAAATTCTCTCAAATTACATAAAAATTGTTACCACGGACGAAACCAGGATTTGTTTTTAGGGGGGGCAAGAATTTTTTTAACAACATAATATACATTCAGAAAAAGAGTACTCGAAAAGAATGTATTGATATGGACCGTAATAGATGTAAACTCGTCGAACTTCATCACACCACGACATTTTCATATTTCGATACGTTTTTCAGGATCACGTTCCAAATAATTAATATCCCATTCTTTACCTTCAATTCTTGGTGATTTTAGATAACGTTGTTCTTGTTCAGAGGTAGGCAAAGATGTTTGAACATTAGGCTCAGGGGGTAAGCAGAGATGTGTCAACATGATTTGATTGCTTTCTCTTGAAAAATGAATCAATAGTATGTGATTTTCCTATAATTCTAAAACAAAAATAAAAAATTCAATTAACTACACTACAAGAATGAGTTAATTAAATATTATTGGACCATTTATTGAACTTTTTAATAATAAAATTTTCATAAATTTACAATCAAATAAGTAAAGTTTTAGTTGGTTACCGGAAAACAAATTGAATATGCAATTGGAATTAACATATATAATATTATGATCACTCATTAAAATTTTAAAAATTCAAATATCAAGTTTCATAAAATAAACAAAGAATAAAAAAAATTAAATAAGGGTATAAGTTGGTTACCTAGATATAAATGTATCATTCAATTAGAATAACATATACAATATTATGCTCCAATTATACAAACATACAATTATAATAAATTTAATAATGATACATTTTCAAACCTTGGGGTGAACCTTATAAATTTTTCAAACCTTGGGGCCCCCCTCCAGTCCTAATGTAGTTTCGTCCCTGGTTAGTATACTTTAGGAATTTGTATCTTCGACCTTTTTTCTGTTTTCATTGGAAATGCAATTGCTTTCACAAAAACTTATTCCATCTTTCCATTGGAAACAGATTAGGTACTGATTTCAATCATTATTCTGCTTTACTGAGTGATCTGAGAACTGTTAATTACTTTGGTTATTGCATTTCAAGTCTTATCTGAGTGGTTGAAGGGATTGGGATGCCAGTGTTCAAGTCTTAGCATCCCAAGTTCCTAACCATTGGATGAAAGAAAGAGTAATCCTAACCAGTGGATGAAAGAAAGAGTAATAGCGAGATCATTTATATAGTTTATGTTTGGGATCGCTTAAAAAAATCTGATTAGTCATTCTGATTATTGCTTCTGCTTATAATTAATTTTAAAAAAGTTGTTTGTACATGTTTAGTAAAGAAAAACACTTAGATTAGTAAAAAAGTAAAAAGTATTTGGTATAAAAAAATGGTTGATTATCACTTATTTTGAGTGTAAATTGCGGAAGGTTTGGAGAAGTAAAGATAGGTAATGGGTGGAATTATTAAAATAAATAAGGATAGACTAGTAATATACTTGGTCAAACCTGATTATTAGATTTGACAAATAATCAAAAGCTTCAAATTGGAGTTTCTAATTATTTCCATAAAAATTGATTATAAGTAGTTTCAAAATCAGGTTACCAAACACTTTTTGCTAGTTAAAATTGATTATGAGTAGCTTTGACTAAATATAAGCGATCCCAAACACCCTCATAGTATAGTGTATGTATGTGTGTGTTTGTGTGTTTTTGTTTATATAATTCTTAAGCTTTTTACAAGGTGAAATGCATGAAACCTCTCTACATAAATTTGGGAGCTCATGTTGTGTCTGCGCTAAGAGGAGCTTCTTCAAGCCTCTTGAAAGCATTAATATTGTTCTACATGCTTCTTGTTAACAAACTACTTGCTTATCAACTATCTAGCAATATGAAATCCATGATAATCAATTAAGGCATATATTTTTGTTAAGATAGAAAGCAATTAGTTTGGTGGTCGTAAACCATTTTAAATATATGCTGGATGATATTTAACTTTTATCTGAAAATACTTTTACATTCAGGAATCGAGCAGCTGAAAAACTTTACGGATACAAGGACCATGAAGTTCTTGGACAAAGACATTCAGAACTACTTATTGATGAAGCACATTATGCTGCAAAACATTTTTTCGAAAATTTGAGCTGTGGTAAATCTTGGTCAGGGCAGATCCCTTTTAAGAAGAGGTCGGGTGAGATATTCATGGCATTAGTGACAAACGGCCCATTATATGAGGATGGTGAGCTTGTGGGTATTATCACGGTTTCAAGTGATGCGGCCGTATTCAATAGAATAATCTCGGGTGACCTGAGAACAAATCAGGATTGTGAAAGAGGCCAACCCAGACTGCGGGGGTTAGACTTCAAAAAGATCCAGTGGCACGGACTGCCACATATTGCATCAGTGCCACAGATTGCATCATCTGTTTCCAATCTGGTGCTTATCTATTACACTTACGTACATTCATTTTCTTCATGCTATTCCTTCTGTTCATTTTGTTTATGTGTTGGAATGATTTGCTACTCTTGTCTGCTGTACTCATTAGGCTTCAAAAGTTCTATCTAGAAAACGTGATGAGGATCCTAGTAACATTTCTACAACTTCCAGTAATATAGAGGGGAGAGTGGATGCTCAGGATATAATAGCAGAGAAGCCACCTCTAGGAAAGACGCCGGTAATGCTTTGATACGATTGGTGATTCTACTTTTACTTCAATGATAGTGTAGAGTATATCTAGAAGAATACTTTTTTTTTTAATTTCAGCTTTTGAAGCCTCGTTTTGGTTTAAACTTTGGAAAGAGCACTGCTGACACAGAGAGGTTTGCGAAAGATGAATCTACATTTGAGTCATCTCAACCTTCTAAACTTGTATGGATCCATTCCCTTACCTTTAACCTTCATGCAATACTTCAGTCTATTCCACAATAATTACTAACTTAGGTTTCAAAACATTATTCAGCCAGGAAATAATTTGCAATGTAGAAATCAATTATTATGCAATATTACTATTGGAAATAGAAGACTTTGGTTTGGAAGTTACGAAAGTAACTTGGGAAGTAATTCCTTTTGTCTTTTGTGGAGCCAACTGTTAGTTAAATTGGACTTGAAGCAGGATAGAATCATGTAATCACCTATTTCCTGAAGTTGTAAGAGATTGTAAAATTTTGTCACTGTATTAGCCAAGGAGAGAAAAATTGGCAACCTAAATTCTGCTAAACTACTTAATTGGAATACCGCAGGCAGCAAAGGTATTATCAAAGCTGAGCATTGGTAAACTTGGGAAAGACAAAGATGGAATCATTCAACAAAACGGTCACACTAATATTTTCATGAACAATGGAATGACCAGTGAGCCGAATTCACGTAGACCTTTGAAGATGTCAACTTCATATCAATGCATTGTTAATGATGACTATGTGGAAAAGAATGAAGAATATTGTCCCTTTTCTGCAAGAACAAGATATGCAAACATAAGTGGGAAAATTGTTCCCACCGATGCTGAAGCCTTTCCAAGAGAGTTCAATTGTCTTGAAGTTCCAAAACATGTAGATCTGTTGCCAACGCCAAGATTCCAATTTGAGTTAGAGGAGTTGGATCCAGATTCACAGAATTCAAAGCATTTGGAGCTTGAAGATGCAATGAAGCAACTGTCAGTTCCTCAACAGAGTCATGGTTCAGGGGAGAGCATTTGCAGCACCGATGAAAGTCTTACTAGAAAAGGAGACACAGGGTTGAACTCGAGAGGAGATTATGAAATTCACTGGGAAGACCTACAATTGCGGGAGGAAATTGGGCAAGGTAAAGCTTAAGCAGCTCCAATTAGTTTACATACTATATTTTTAGTTATTGAAGCTTTGTACATTGTAGAATATTATAAAAAATATATATATAAAAAAAAATCTGATGGTCAGTAGGGCAAAACAAAAAACAAAACAATCTTGTGTAGAAGCAACCAAACTTTCCTGCATGACCAATAAGATAGAAAGATTTCCTAAAGATATATTGTTCGTTCCCTTGCGATTAAATATACAAATTGAATCAAACTTTCTCATTCATTTACACTATTGAGCATATTAACATTGTCCAAATTTGGATTTCGGATAATATATCCTTTATTTACAGAAAGGACTAAGGAGCCGAGACTCACTTCCTTTAGGCTGTATTTGTTTGCAAATATGTCACATGAAGTTGTAGAATTTTAACTTATCTTTTTTATACTCAGATTAGTCCGAAGATGACAACCTCGAACTATTTTTTTGTTTGTTTTTAAGGCCATTTATGAGGGACTATATAATATTAATGACCTTAAAAACAAAAAAAAAATATAGTAGGAGGTTGTGATTTTTGGACTAATCGGAGTATAAAAAAGTGCTTAAGGGTATTAAAGTAGTAAAAATATGTTAAAATACTCCAATCCCATGCAACCTATTTGCAAACAAACATAGCCTTAGAGTTCTGTGAGAAGCTCCAACAAGAAAGTGACTTTCCATAATATGTAATCTAGTCCAACTCAAACAGCATATATTGGTTGCTTTTCAGCTCTTCTACATTTCTATATCCTCAAATAGAGTGCATTTGTTCTCTGTTTTTAGGTTCATATGCTGTTGTATACCGTGGGATTTGGAACGCATCGGTACATTCTAAAAGTTCAGAAGCTGTTCATGTTTTCATCCCATTTTACAATGAAACTCTTTTCATCTGGATGCATAATTTTTACTTCTGGGTCATCAGGATGTTGCGGTTAAGGTTTATTTCGGGAATGAATACAGTGAGGAAGCCTTGCTTGACCACCAAAAAGAGGTGCGTGGAACTCACAGATAATGTTCATTGTTTGTTCTTGTCATGGTCAAAAGAGTAGCCCCTGATCGTGATGTTGATTTATGTATTCTTCAGATTGACATAATGAGAAGATTAAGACATCCAAATGTATTGCTGTTTATGGGGGCAGTATATTCCCAGAAAAAACTTGCCATGGTGACAGAGTTTCTACCAAGGTAACGCAGGAAACATCTCTTCTGATGCAGTGGAAAAGGTTTGTGCCTCGGTTATTTTATGAGTTTAAAATTTGATTGTTGTCTGGTCAGGGGAAGTCTTTTTAAAACACTTCACAAGAATAATCAATCATTAGACATCAGACGTCGTCTGAGGATGGCCCTTGATGTTGTGAGTTTTCTACCCAAATTCATCAGTTCCACACTCTCAACTCTGTTGAGGTAATCAACTATCAGCAATGTCTCTTTTTCTTTTGATGCAGGCAAGAGGTATGAATTATTTGCATCACAGAAACCCCCCAATAGTACACAGAGATCTAAAATCTTCAAACCTGCTTGTTGACAAGAACTGGAATGTCAAGGTAGTAATCATGCAATTTCATACGTTTTATAGGCCCCATTAGACAAGTCAATTTATAGCTCTTCACCAGGTCGGAGACTTTGGCCTATCAAAGCTGAAGCATGCAACTTTCTTAACAGCAAAATCTGGAAGAGGAACAGTAATATTCTTCTCTTGCCCTTTTTTGGTTTATTTGTTTTGTTAGGGGCTGTTTGTTTAGGATTGAATACATCTGAATGGCTCAATCGGTCAGCCATTAAGTGCGTTTGGTTTGAAAAAAAATCGTCTGAATTGCTGAATCGGTCAGATGATTGAGCTGAATGACTAAGTTAGATTTTTTTGGCTGAATGGTTGAATGAGCAGATGAATAAAGTAAAACAAATTAAAATTTTGAAAAAAATATTAACTACTCCCTCTGTTCCTAACAGATTGTCGTTTAAGGTTTTTGTACATGGATTAAGAAAGTCATTGAATACTATCATTTAATAATTAAAATTTGTGTGAAATTTCATCACTACCCGTTTATGGGAAGTTGAAAACTATTAATACAAGGTAGAGAATTTATTGGGACAATGAGAGAAGGTAGGGGTGATATAGGAAAGTAAATAATTTATTCTCCTAGAAAGTTGTAAACGACAATCTTTTAGGAACAAATTTCTTCTTCTAAAACGGCAATCTTTTATGAACAGAAGGAGTATTATATTAAGTAATATTAAATAAATTTACAACAATTTTGAATTTTTTCAGAGGAGTAAAATAATAAAATTATGTCATTCAGATGTTTCAGACATGTTAATTATCAAACAATTTTTTTCATTCAGATTCAGATTCATTCAATTTTTATAAAACACCCCCTTATTCTTAGAAATCCATTTCATGGTAAAGTGAATGGCGTTGATTTTATTCTCTCTTTCTCTCTTTTCTATGTAGTCTCACTAGTGCATTAACTTACAAGTTATCAATTATATTTATTGCAGCCTCAGTGGATGGCTCCTGAAGTCCTTCGAAATGAACCTTCAAATGAGAAGTAATTTCCAAAATTTCCTTTTATTCTCATTTTCGCTTATTAGAATTTGTGGATAAGGAAGTGCTTCGTTGGAAAATCTACATGAATCTCTATTATCTGACAAATCTCCCCATCATGAGAACTGGTCATTTAATGAATTTACCTCTTTAGTAAAAGGACTAGTTGGTTTCTGATGCGATGGGAACTTTTTGGCAATCTTCACTTAGTTCTCCATGAGACACCTTATTTTATAGCTTTTGTTTTTTTTCGGTTGAAAAGGTCAAACTATGGAAGTTCTTAGCAAAGCTATTCTAATGGGGCTATAGGCAGCGCGGATCCAGGAATTTTTTCCAATGGCGGATTTTAACTAATATTTTTGTTGAAGTTAAATAAAGAAAACTTAAACTAATCATAATATAAACTAATCATAATAATGTTTACAAATTGCAATAATAAATATTCATAATCCAAACTAAAAAAGGAATTTCAAATAAAAAACATTTATGTTACGTTTGGATTGAAGGAATGGAATGAAGAGTGGAATGATTCCATTCTAGTTGGAATGAGTTATTCCATATGTTCTCCCTCCCCCAAGGAACTAAACACAATTTTTCTCATTCCAATCGCAACCAAACACAATTTTTTTCATTCCATATGAATGAGTCATTCCATTCCCACCTTCATTACTCCAATCCAAACGTAACATTAGATACAATTTAGAAACTTATTTCGGTTACTTGTCATAGTTCAATTTGAATGATTCCCCAAATGCTCAAAGCCTCAAACCAAATTTGCTTTCTATATTCAAACAAAACCATAAATTAATTTCAAAGCATAAACTAGTTTTGTACTTCTAAGATTTCACAAAACCTTAAAACTAAGAAGATTTTTGTATGTGTATTTAGAATTGGTTTATGAAATTTATTTTGCCCCCTCCAAGTTTAACTCTTCCATTAATCTGCCCCTTTGAATTTATTAATTTACATATCTGCCCTGCCCCTATACCTATAAAAAAAATCCAGCAGAGGCAGCTGCTTATGCTGCCCCATATATAGATCCGTCCGTGGCTATAAGAATCGAAAGTTTTTTTTTCTTCTTTATATATCTATCTTCCTCAACTCTGGATTGGTTTGTGTGAACAACAAAAGGTTTGCAAACTTGTAATCTGTTACTTGACAGGTCGGATGTCTTCAGTTTTGGCGTTATACTGTGGGAACTAATGACAGAATCCATTCCATGGAGCGACCTAAATTCCTTGCAGGTAATTCAAGTTGTCTCTTTGATATCCAAATATGCCTTCCATTTTCTGTCAATCAGCAATATATTTCTCAAAGGAGTAGGAACACTATATATTACATAATAGATAGCAAGATTAAATTATATGGCTTCACTGAAGTCTTTAATTCTTATATTTGAAGGTTGTTGGAGTTGTGGGGTTCATGGATCGCAGGTTGGATCTACCAGAATGCCTTGATCCTTGTATTTCTTCCCTCATCCACGACTGTTGGCAAAGGTGCTTTAGCAGCAGCTCTCTCTAGTTACAATTTTCATTGATTTTTTTTTTTTTGTGAATAACAGAGAAACCTGCAGCCACGAATAACAACTTGTTAACGAACTTTAGGTAACCATTTGTTAATTTGCTGAATAACATGCAGCAATCCAGGTGATCGTCCATCGTTTAAAGACATGATCAAGACAATGACAGACTTAATCCTCTCGGCTCGGGCGAAGCTTGGAGCTTTAAACTAGCAAATTCTGGCTTCCACAGAATACAGTTTGGGTTACTACTTCTTCACAAAATGGTTAGTGATAGTAGGAAAGACTTGTATCAAATGAAGAGAGAGTTATTATAATCATCATTCAGGTGTGTTATTAATATATGTTAGTTTGATTTTCTAGTTTGTCATCTTTTGGTTGATTCTAATGCCAACCCTTCCTTTATCTAAAATGTGTTCTATATGATAGTCACACAACCAAATAGCAGTAAGCTAGTACCTTTGTATCCTTTTAAACAGGGAACTGATATTTCCACATGTATTTTTGATATTCTCACATGGTCCTCTCCTCTCTTACACCAGCATGCAGTGGGTCCCACCTTCATTTGAGAAGGAACCGTGTGAAAATTTTAAAAAACACATGTGGAAAATAATGATCCCCTTTAAATAGAGGCATTTTGTTTTCAGACTGAACATTTTTTTAGAAAAATGTTTCGGAGTTTTGGTTAACAAACTGAATTTCAGTGCGAAAATGTTTTTCAGTAATTGGTGTTCGAAAATGAATTCCACAATTATTTTAATTGTAGATACACACAAAAATTTGTTTTGATTTTTCCTTTTTATGATATAAAATCGATGACTTGTTATTTTCTAAAGTTTTAGCAGTTTCTTTGATTTCTTTCAGTTTTTGTTAATTATTAGTGGTGAATCCTTCTTTCTAGCTTATGGCCTATGGGACAAGAAAGGTAGTCGTATACATTTATACTCTTCCTCTCATAAAAATAGTTTCATTTACAAAATTTGTAAAAATTAAGAATATATTTAGAAAATTGGTATTTTCACGAGTAAATTTGATAGATCTACAAACTCTTCTTCACATGATTAGTAAGTGAGGTCCACTCACATCTAAGAGAGTACCTTGTGAAACTAACAATTTCACTTGTCAGTCCTCTATATTTATGTTTCATTACTTTACGTTAGCGGGACCTAAAGTCAGGCCGGGGATTTGTGCTTTATTTTAGTTGTTGGTTAAGTAATTGTGATATGATAGATAAAATTATGATAACCCTTTTGTTTATAATTAGAGATATATTTTTTGTTTTAGTACGTTACAAAATTAAATATTTATTTTTATTTTAAGATTATAAAGGGACACCATGTTCATGATTGACATTACCTTTTTTACCACTATGTTCAATATAAAACCGCCATAGTTGAATTCCTAGACCACACAGTTAAGTACATAAAATTATTTTTGAAAATCGTTATTTTATAAATATATTTTTAATTTTGGAACGGAATGAAATATTATTTCATATTATTATCAGGGAAATGAAGACTTTTTTTATTAAAAAAATAAGAATTGCAAGTATTACTCATTTTGTGGAGCATTGGGATTTGGGAGTTTTAGAGTATCTCCAATGTTGTGTTTGGATTGAAAGAATAAAGGTAGGAATGGAATGACTCATTTCTATGGAATAAAAAAAATTATGTTTGGTTGCGATTGGAATGAATTGAATCATCTTTTTTTTTTGTTGCTATTTTCGATTGAAATTTAACATTCTTGCCCAAGATTTCATGCGCAAAGCCTTGTGAGTAGTTTTTTTATCATTGAGTCATGAAGGTCTTGGGGGAGGGAGTGTATGGAATAACTCATTCCAACTAGAATGGAATGAATCATTCCAATATCCATTCCATTCCTTCAATCCAAACGCAGCACAATCAACAGTTTCTTCAACCACTTTGGGTTTTTCAAATAGGTGAGCTACATCAGAAAAATTTTCTCCAACAGCCTCTTCAATCTTAGTCATCAAATCTGCAACTTGTCTTCTCACTCTTCAAATCTACAACCTCATTCTCACCCTTCAAATCTACAATAAATGCTAAAAATATTTATTACGCTCGATGAGTTTGATGTACAGCTTATTAAATTGAAGAGACTGATGAGACACTAAATATGAAAGTAGCAAATAATGCTCTTCAAATGGTCACGTAGATCAACAAACTTCAATTTAAAGAGTTTTTTTTCTACTATTCTTGAAGATATTAGTGTGTGTGAACTGTGTGAAATGTGTGGGAAATTTGTTGTGTTTTGTTCAAGTGGGGCATGTAAATGCCGAATGCCGTCCAAAGTGTCTGTTAAAAGGGACACATATCATATGATATACTCCACCAGATCATAGAACTGGCCCGCCTTGGTTGATAATATTGTCAATCTCTATAAAATTTATGAATTTGGAAGGGCCTAATTGGAAATGTAATTAAAACAAAAAAAAGGAAGTTATAATAATACTACATATAAAATTAGGGAAACGTTTTGACTTGTAAAAGTTAATTTATGAAATTTAATTATAAATATTTCTAACTAAAAAGTACAACTACTAACTATAATATTTGTTGACTTCAAAATTTTTAAAAAAACAATTAAAGCAATTTGAATTTTTTGAGATTTTAAATCTGATTTTGGAACGAGGGTGATATGTTTATATAATCTGCGGGATTTGACATGTATTTGTTATTTTATGTAATTATTTGTTTGTATATTAAACTTATAAAAAGCGTTTGATACTTGTAGATATGTCATATAATAAGTTGCATCGTTTATTATTTTGGATTATTTATTTATTTTTAAATTTTTTTGGTGTGCAAATGAAGCTGAACAAAAGGACGAACTAAAAATTGAGTATTCTTATAATTAGATCTGCAAACGAACTGAATCGATCCGAATTTTGTTGAACTCAGGGACAAATTTTATCTAGCAGTAGGTTATTGGGACTATAGCCCGGCCCAAATTTTTTTTTTATTAGATATACTATATAATTAGAGTCCTTTACAGAACTATACAACTTTTACAAAATAATTACAAAAAAAGTGCATTCATAAAATAATTACAAAAAAAGTGCAAAAATTCAAACCATTCAATTTCAAATTAAATATGGAAATCTAAAATCAAGGATAACTAATAATTCAAATTCAAATCTTTTAGATCTAACAATAATTTCAAATCCATAATTCAAAATTTAAATCAAAATGAGAAAATTAAAAACAAAAAATTATGAAAGAGTTACTGTTCATCATTCTCCTCCCCCGCCTCCCGCCGCCTCCCGCCGCCGCTAAATCTCCGCCGCCACCGCTATATCGCCGGAGTTGCTATTCTGAATTTTTTTTTGACGATTTGGTTACCCATAAAAATTAAAATGGTTACCTTTATACGAAGTTTGGCTACCAACTGCATCACATTCAAAATAAATTTGGTAATCAAATAAAACTGAATTGGTTACCTTATCGGAAGGTTTGGTAACCAACTACATGAAGTTTGGTTACCAACTGCATCACATTCAAAATAAATTGGTAACCTAATAAAACTGAATTGGTTACCTTCATACCAAGGTAACCAATCCTTCATACCAAGGTAACCAAACCTTTATAACAAGGTAACCAAATCTTCATAACAAGATAACCAAATCTTCATAACAAGGAAACCTTCATATTAAGGTTCGGTTGCCTTGGTATGATGGTTTGGTTACCTTGGTATGACTGTTTGGTAACCTAGTGCATGAATTTTGGTTACCAACTACATTACATTCAAAATAAATTGGTAACCTAATAAAACTGAATTGGTTACCTTCATACCAAGGTAACCAACCCTTCATACCAAGGTAACCATACCTTCATAACAAGGTAACCAAACCTTCATAACAAGGAAACTTTCATATTAAGGTTCAGTTACCTTGGTATGAAGGTTTGGTTACCTTGGTATGCCTGTTTGTTTACCAACGTATGAAGATTTGGTTACCAGTAGAGTTGGAGAATGGACCGGTGGTGGAAGGGAAGCAACGGGTGGCGGAGGGGCCTCCACCGCGGCCAGTGGCGGGACCTCCACCGACGGCCACCTTGGATCGATTTGGGGGAAGAGAAGGAAGGGGGTGAAGGGGGTGGGTGGGGTGGGTGGGGTGGGGCGGGAGGAGGAGAAAGGGGGGGCGGGAGGAGGGGGATGGTAGTGGGAGGCGGAGGGAGGGGGTGGGAAGGGAGGGGGTGGGAGGAGAGGAGGTGGGATGGGGCGGGAGGAGGATAAAGGGGTGGCGGTAGGAGGCGGAGGGAGGGGTGGGGCGTTGGCGGGGGGAGGAGAAGGGAGGCGGAGGAAGGGGAGTGGAGGGGGTAGGGGGTAGGGGGTAGGGGGTAGGGGGTGGGGCTGGGGCTGGGGCTGGGGCGAGGGCGGGAGGAGGAGCGGCAGAACAGTGAGGAGGGGGAGGGCGGTGGTGGAAGAGTAGGAAGAAGGTGGGTTGGAAGAGTAGGAAAAGACTGAGTGGGAGAGAATTATGAGAGAGAATTGTGGGAGAGAATCATGGGAGAGAATCGTGGGAGAGAATTCTAGGCATAATTAAAGGGATAAGAATGCACTCTTTTTGTAATTAAATATTGCATATGCACTAATTTTATAAATATTTTATTTATGCATTTTTTTTGTAATATTTTATTAAAATGTACTATAATATGTAATTGTTCCATATAATTATGTAGTTCAAAGTAAAGAAGTTGAAATAGCCTTGGTCAGCCCAGTCCAAATGTACAATTTTAGTATTTTAATATCCTTCGTTCGACCAACCCAAATGTATAATTTGACATTATAATATTTTTAGCCCATCCCAATTATAATTCCTGGCTCCGCCCCTGGTCGAACTCGAACCGAACTCGAACACTGTTAATCGAACTCGAACATGTTCGAGTAACATGATTGAACTAACACCCATGTGCGAGTTCGATCGTTAAATGTTCGCAAACATGATCGATTTCGCGAACATAGTCGAACATGATCAAGTTTATGAACATGAACAGTTCGCAAATGTTCACGAACACATGCTCGTTCGTGAATGTGATCAAGTTCGCGAACATTTTGACGAACCACATTGACTGATTATATTTTCAACTTTCAAGTCGGTTAATAAATTTCACATATAAGAAATCGAACCGCTCGAACCCATGTTAAAAAGCAAACTACTCGAACCAATCTCGAACAGAACTCAAACTTCTTGAACCGAACTGTTCGCGAACACAGACGAACCGAACCACATGATTTGCGAAAATGTTCGATCGAGCAATCAACCGTGAAATCATTTGCGCATTCGACTCAGCAAGACATCAAACTCGAACTCGAATCGAACTGGTTTGCGAACGGTTCAGTTTGATTCGTTTGCAGGCCTACGAATAGTTATCCGTTAACGCGGTTAGAGTATCAAATGAAGGTTCTTCATTATAAAATTATTACATCAATCAATACAAGTATATAACAAGTCCAGATGAGATAAATTAATATAGTTGGTCCATTTTAAGGATAATTTGATGATTAGTTTATAATGTTTAAATAAAAATTATATAATAATAATAATACATATTCAATTCAATTAACATGTATACATACACCCATTATTATTCACCAAAAAACATCAAACCACCTATTCGGCTCTCCCCATTCTAATGAATTTATCATATATACATGCACGGATGCACCCATTATCATTCATCAAAAAACATTCTCTTTAATTAATTGATTTTTGTTTAAAGATTACTTAGATATACTCTAAAAGAAATGTACGTTACATTAGTCTAATAACATTATATACCTAAATTATTATCTTTTCATTAGCTAAAAACCTTTATTCAAATTGACAATAAACTAGAAACCCTGACATATAATTCAATTACTAACATTTATAAAAATCAAGAATCTAATAATTATTTTAGAGTCCTAATTAAAGTAAATGTACACTACATTTAATTATTTATCTCAGTATTCACAGAAATAAACTTACAATATATAATTCAATTATTCATCTAGCTAGATAAAAAGTTTAATAAATAAATATTATTTTCTCAAATTTTCATATATCATATTTATCAATAAGGATCTTAGGCTCACCCAACTAAAAGTTCACCCCCCTTTAGCGACGGATCGGGCGACGGTTCGTCCGTCGCTATATATACAATCGTCGTCTATATGTTGTCCGTCGCTATATGTTAGTCCGTCGCTAAAAACTAAGACGACGGTTGTATATATAGCGACGGACCAAATCGTCGCCCGGTCCATCGCTAAAGAGGGATGAGTTTGGTAAGCTTTTAGTTGGGTGAGCTTAAGATCCGGACCGTTATATTTATATACTGAGATTAAAGAAACTTTTGTTCATCCAGTCGAAATTTGCACAACAACAACAATAATAATAATCTAAATAAAAAAGGAGCCAAGAATTGAATTAATTTAATTATCGTTAAATTAGTAAATAATTGTAAAATACAACGAATCTAAATTGAAATAAATTCCAATAGTCAAGAAAAGAGAAAAAAAAATAATATTACACATGCCTTTGAGAACGCATGAAGAGAGTATTCCAACGCTTCATAAGAAGCTTCCTGCAGGATACACAAATGGTTCCAAGTTGTTATACCATTAACTACTTTATCAGTTTTAAAAAGGGTTAGCATGTGCCCTTAGGTCATATGCTAAGCACATAATTTAAAAAAATATTCTCTTGAATTGTGTACATATTTCCTTGATTTCTGCATTTGCACCAAGTTCAAGGGAATACGCACAAAATTCAAAGGAATATTCTCTTGAACTGTGTGCTTAGCATGTGCCCTAAGAGCACATGTTAAGAAATTCCTTTCAAAAATCATCTTCAAAAGCATGTTTAAATTACATAAGTCAATTATATGAAAGTTTATATTAACCCTTGACTATATTACATCTTATGTAAACATTAAATCAATCATATTATATAAATGAATGTCTCAAATTAAGTTACTCACTCTTCCCCTAAATTCAAGAGTCAATTAAAATAAAGAATTGATATTTTTACAAAAAAAAATTAATATTTTCACAAGGCTCTCCTCACATAAATAGTAAACGAAATCCACATTCATGTGAGTAAGGCCTTGTAAAAATATCAATTCTCTTAAAATAATTAACATGCACATGCTAATAGAAGGGCAAAATAAAAAGTAAACGTAGACGCTCTCATTTTATCTGACTGCCTTAATTTATACTCTCTCTATTTCATAATAATAGACTTTTTGGAGAGAAAAATTGTTTTAATTTATTTGTTGCTTATAACTTTTTAAGAGAATAAATTATTTATTTTTCTATATCACCTTTAACTACTCACGTTATCCTATGAAATTATTTACTTCATCCGTCCCTTAATATAAGTCATTTTAGAGAAGTGTTTTTCTCTTAATATATGTCGTTTGAAAATTTTAAGTAAGCATTAATTGCTTAATTTCTAATATTACCCCAAGTATTAAATACTCCCTCCATTCCAATATAAACGACATTTTACAATTTGATTTATTCCAAATATTTGACGCTGCTGAAACCAAAGCATAATTAATATTTTTTTCTTTCAAATTTACCCTAATCAATATTTTCCAATAAATGTTTAATTAATGCACACAATAATTAATTTTTTTTTAACTTTTTACCGCATTAAATTAAGTGTAGGCTATCTGACTTTCATATTCCTTTCCTTCCAAATACATATTCATAAAATACATATTCATAACAGTGGAAGATAAGGAAGACCAGAAGAGTGTGAGAGGAAAGAGAAAATATTTATTAAATAAGGGTATTTTAGTCTTGTACAATAATTTTTTATTCATATTAATAGCTTCTTTAATCCATGTATAAAAATCTTATACGACACTTATTTAGGAATGGATAGAGTATAACTTTGGTTCTCTCACTATTTTTTGTCCAATAAATAACACTCTTTTTTTTCAATACAAAGACAATATAGACAATTGATACTATATTTAATGATATACAATCATTTTCTTAATACTTGCGCACAACTCTTAAATGACTTATATTAAAGGACGGGTAGAGTATCTTGTATTAATAGTTTTTAACTTTTTATAAAAAGGTAGTGATGGAATTCTATATAAATTTTAATCATTAAATGATAATATTAAATAATTTTCTTAACTTACGTGCATAAAATTGACCACTATTATTATGGAATAGAGAGAATATAATATTTGTCCTAAAGCTATTTATTTGGGGATGAAGAGAGTAAAAAAAGAAAAGTAATTGAAATACAACAATACTACTATTACATAAAATTTTTTACATAATGTTTACATATACACACATGTATATTAATATAATATGTATGTGAGCATTATGTGAGATTATTTATGTGATAGTAGTATTATTTATTGAAATAAGGTCCACCGACCACCGTCCATAGGGAAGTAAATTGTACTATGCTCGTACGCATCATTTTGTGCAAAAAGGGATTTTGAATTTGACTCTATAGGGGTAAGATCCGATCCACCTGCTTCATTCTTCAGCTGCACTTGTAATATGAACCCGACAATTTGGCGGACTTGTTGATACTCTCCGCCCAAACCAAGAGCTACAAAACTTGGACCAACTGTTACTACTTTCTCCCCTGATCCAACTACCTAGGGCCCACAATGTTCTAAAATCTTGAATGGAACAAACTCAAACTATATTTTCTCTCTCCTCCATTATACTCTTTTGGTTCCAAAATATAAAATATAAGGTCGGTTTAAAATGTATTTTATAAAAAATGATACATGTTACGAATTTTCATGTCCATTTTTTAATTACAAGTTACGTAGATCAATCTAATTATTAATATTTTTATGATATATTTGATACAGTAAATTAATTTTATATTTTTATCCAATCTCATGTATTGATTTGCGTCGCAAGCGTAATTTGATTGAAATATTTCGTAATATATATCAAGATTCATATTTTATTATTTTTTGATAGAGAATGGTTATCTCATGCTCTTACGTGAGATAGCCCTTAAAATAACTGTCGTTTTACAAAATTAAATATATTCCCTCCCATGTTATGTATAAAGAGTATTTTTGTAATTTTCAAAATATTATTATTATAAAAAAATATTTCATATAAGAATGTGAGATAACCTTCACTTTCTGTGTCCTCTGATATATATATATATATATATAAAATAAAATACAAATGATTTTAATTTTTCGCTCATTCAATAAATTATCTGGGCCGTCCAAAGTTTGGGATAAATTTCCACTGTCGATGTAGTACCGGAGGCACGAAGACACAGCTAGTATATATATATAAGAGATTGATCCATAACCTAACGTTGTCAATTTAAAGTTATCTTTACAACACATCGTGATCGTCCATCCGTATACTCTGATATATATAGGGAACTGATATAAGAGTGTGAGATAACCTTCACTTTTCGTATACTCTGATATATATAGGGAACTGATACATAATCAACGTTGTCAATTTAAAATTATATTTACAATACACCGTGGCCGTCCATTCGTTGATCGAACGGTTAAATAGAGTCTACGTCCGTAGTTTAGTTTTCAATATTCTGCAATTTAATATTGCGGACTGGGACATATGTCCAAAATACCCCTCCTAGTGCAAGTCTTATGTCTACAGAAATTAAACCGTGAATGCCAAATGTGAATTTTTTGTCCTTTCAAAATTCGCAGTTTAATATTGTGGATGCTAACTACTGGGTCTTCCCATTGTCTCTCTTCTCTGTCTTTCCTTTCTCTCTCCTCCCCTTCTCCCTCTCTCCATATTACCATCTCCATCTCATCCCCCTCTTCTTCTTAATTTGATGTCACCCTCTTTCAGTCCTCAACAACCATCATCGCGTTACTACAGCTCCCAAATTTCAAACTCTTTTAATTTATGTCTAGAAAAAGGTAGTGTTAACGTCAAGATTTCGCCACGCGCCTCAATCACCAAAAGCGCGTCTAATCCTGCACAGTAAACACGTCAGCACCGGATCTCGACGGCTTGGGCCGCCGAGGATCGCTCTGGTGTGAGAATAAGTACAGGCCGAAAAAAGGATTAACAATGGAGATCGTGTGTTCTAGTGTTCTGAGAATGAAATTGTTCAGTTACCTCCTTTTTGTAATAGTCTATATCCTTATATTATCTTACCAACTTGCATGTTTTCCCCCGATTCTTACGTCAGCTGGCTATATGCAGGCTTTATCATACCTTGCCCTCCACTAAGTCAACATTACGTTAACTCCCCATTAATGAAGGTGGCCTAATGACAGCTTAAGGCCCATCACTCAATTAGCCGCCTGCTAATCACCTTTTTGCTAATCCTTCTCTAATAAGTCATTGTCCCAGGAGCTGCCACCTGTCCCCCACTTCCGACTCCAGCCCAATTCTTACTCAAATAACCATTTAGATAATAGCCCAATACTCCAAGGATAAAATGGGTTTGACCCGGAGGGCTCAAAACAAGTAAGATCCGACTGGCCCAAATAATCATGGCCCAACAGTAGGTTTTCATTGATGTGTTGGTCTCTATTTAAGTACATTGATATAAATTTTGTAGATCTGACGGTGTAGGTTATGGTGGTGATGGTGGTGATGGCGGTGATGTATACATGAGGAAGATTATAAGAGGAGAAAACTCAATTTATATAGACAAACTTGTATACATAAAAGAGAGAAGGAGACTCAATTTGTTTGAATGTAAGAAGAAGAGATAGAAGAGGAAGACCAAGAAGAATGGAAGGAGTGAGAAAGAAAAGAAAAGATAAATCTAAGGCTCAAAGTTCATTTGGGCACTTTTTATGTTTTTTTATTTATTGATTTACTCTTATTCTGTTTTTTCTCTTCCTCTTTTAACTCTATCTTCTTCCTTCTGTTCTCCATTTTCTCCATCTTAGGAACACACTTTTATCTCACTTTCTATGCAATCAGACTCATCTTCATTAGCATGTAACAATTTTGTAATCATCACTAAATGCATAAACGCAAATTCATACATGATACAACAAGCATCAGGATCAGGTGCAAAGGGCAAGAAGTATTTCTTGGTGTCATTATGTGATTTGGGGCTATCATACGTCTGTAGAATAGCTCTACATTCGTAGAGTAGAGTAGCTCTACCCTACTCCACCTTCCTTTTATGTAATTTTTTCGACTTGCGCCCATTGAGGATAACTCTATGCCCATTGTAGGATAACTATGAATCAGAGACAAAAAGTACTTAATAGCTTAAAGAGATTAAGTTGGGTCTTGGAGTGATAGGCTCAAGTGGGTCAAGCAAGATTCATCTCTTGGATCTGATTTAGTGGGTCTGAGGCTGCTAAATGTTACAAGTGTACACAACAAGAGTAGCCTCCAAGTACCCATCATCTAGGCTTTTGAATTCGGTTCGATTCGAGTTCGAGTTTGATGCTTTGTCGAGTTAAGTTCGTACTGGTTTTATGTTCGATTATTTGATTCGAACATGTTCGTGAACCATGTGGTTCGGTACGTTTGTGTTCGTGAACAGTTCAGGTTCGAGATTGGTTCGAGTGGTTCAATCTCTTACATGTGAAATTTATTAACCGACTTGGAAGTTGAAAATATAATCAGTCGACGTGGTTCGTCAAAATGTTCACGAACTTGATCATGTTCTCGAACAGGCATGTGTTCGTGAATGTTCGAGCACTATTCATGTTTGCGAATTCGATCATGTTCGACTATATTCGCGAACTGTTTGCGAACTCGATCATGTTCGTGAACAACTAACGATCGAACTCGCACATATGTGTTAATTCGATCATGTTACTCGAACGTGTTCGAATTCGACTAAAAGTGTTCGAGTTCGAATCGATTCGATTCGTTTGCAATCTTACCATCATCTATATATATTGTTAAACCTAGTTGTTAATCTCTGTATTTGTTTCTTCTTTTGTTGTTATTCTATATTGAATCTACACATTAGTAGTGAGGGGAGAGAGGCCCTCTTAAAGTATACTGTTGTTTTAAGGAATGAGGCTCCGCAATTTAGTATTGTGGATGCCAAAGATTTTATTTTTTTTTTTTTTTAAGTTTCAGGCTCTACTGTTTAATACTACGGACGTGAAACTTATACAACAAACGGTATTTTGGACAACTGTCTCGTCTGCAGTATTAAACTGTGAAATACTAAAAACTGAACTGCGGACGGTGACTCTATTTAACCGTTCGATCAACGAATGAACGCTCACGATATATTGTAAGAATAAACTTAAATTAATTGGTCCATATATATATATATATATATATATATAATTAATTTGTATCGATAATATAATATCACTCAAATTCAATTAGGCAGGACTGATTAGCATTAAGTTAATTTTGGTCAATTATTCAATACAGTGTCAACACGCAGGTCATGATGTGATCTCTCTCTGCGTGTTAGCGCTGTATTGGTCAATTGACCAACTTACCATGAAGTTAACTTCATGATAACGAATCCTAATTAAACACATAAATTAAACGATAAGCTGACTCTAATATTTAAAAGGTCCTCTTAACATGTGCTCTAACGGTACATATTAAGCACGACTTCCAATAGATGAACACCGAATTCAAGGGATGGGGCCCACTGAAATATACTACCTCCGTTCCTAAAAGATTGTCGTTTAAGATTTTGACACATGGATTAAGAAAGTCATTTAATACTAGTAAAATTTATTTGAAATTCCATCACTACCCTTTTATGAAAAATTAAAAACTATTAATACAAGGGAGAGAATTTATTGAGATAATGAGAGAAGATATGGGTAATATAAGAAAGTAAATAATTTATTCTTCTAGGAAAATTGTAAACGACAAACATTTTAGAACAAATTTTTTCTTTTAAAATAACAATCTTTTAGGAACGAAATGAGTAATTAAATAATATTTCAATGGGACCATATGCATTTAAAAATTATATTTGAGTGAATCTTATTCCTTAAATTCAGTGTCCATTAGTAAGGCTGTAAAATAAGCAAATAATTCGAGTTCGATTCGTACTCGCTCAACTAAAAGTTCGATTCGAACTCGACTCGAAATATAAATGAGTCAAATATAAGCAAATTTTAAAGTTCGATAAACTACTCGAACCTCCTGAAATTGTAATTTTCTATTGATACTCGAATCATATTCGTTCAAAAAGTTCAAACTGCTCGGGCTCGAATCGGAATCGTGCTCAACTCGATAATTAAATGAACTTCAATCAAACTTTATTTTATATTCGATAAATTTTATAAACCATATCTGAATAAATCAATACTCAATTCGACTCGATTCGTTTACACCCTTATTCATTAGAAATCGTGATAAGGTCACATGTTAATTAAACTCATATCTAAATATCTCACCAGCACTGAATCAGATATCTCTGAGGTAGACCCTCAGATTTAACTTGTAATCAGTTTCTGATGGATATACGGCCTGTCTGATTGATTTTACCCGTCCATGGTACCCTATAAATCTAGGCAACTGGACCCATATAGTACTCTATTTTCTAATGTGAAAATAGAGTATAAAATATCTTTCATATTATACTTTTTTTTATAGTGGACTTCATATTACGAATTCCAAGGTAATATTTTCTTCCTTAGAATTGGTGAATTCGACTTAAATACTTTTGATAGTAAATTAATTTTTGTATATAGTATTTAATCGTTTTTGAGATATTCTTTGAATGAAAAAATTATTTTATAGGGTCTTCTTAATATGTGCTCTTAGAATACATATTAAACACATAGTTCAAGAGAATATTTTCTTAAACTGTGTGTATATTTTTTTGATTTCTACATTTGTACCAATTCAAGAGAATATGCACACAATTCAATGAGATATTTTCTTGAACTGTGTACTTAGCATGTGCCCTAAAGACACATGTTAAGAAATTTCATATGTATATTATATTATATTTATTTGATACTATTTTTTCATTACCATTTTTAACATCACACACGCTCATTACTAAATGTTTAACTTGCATTAAAATATTTTTGGGAACAAAAAATTATGAGTCATTTATATTATGGTAATAAGTTGTCAATTCTTATTATAGTAGACATGACATAATATGTAAATTCATTCAAATATATAGATAATTAACTGATATATTACTCATGATAAAAATTTATATATTTCTGTGAAAATATAAATCTTGTCTATAAAATTATAAAATCTGAAAATATTAAACTTAAAACTTCATTTTTTATGTTTTACCATAATAGACCAGATGTTGTGGTAATTTAGAAGTAAAGATTTTCTTTTTTATTATATATGGTCATGAACTAAAAATCTCGATCAATCCTTCAACCATTGTTTTGACTTGACCCGATCCGACCGGTTCAACTAAAAATTAGTTCCATGTCCGGTCCGTTTTGACACAATTGAATTAGTTTGGTCAAAATCCGGATTGAACTGGTCGACCACCGGTTGAATCGGTGGTTCAACCGATAAAATTGAACCCAATGAACCGATTTTTTATTCATTTTAAATAATTTTTTGTAATAATTTTTTTAATATTAAAATTAATCACTTTTAATAATATTGTAACTCAACTGTATTATGTTTTAATTTATAAAAAATGAGATTTTTTAAAATTTTATTAGTTATTAATAATATATATTTTTTATATATTTATGATGTCACCGATTTAACCATTAGTTGAACCAGTGACTCATTCACCTGATAACTTTTTCAGTTTAATAACCAGTTCGAGTCCGAAAACATTGTCTTCAACAAAAGTCAAAAAATTACATAATTAATCAAGAATAAATTTCCTCCCTTTCCCAAGTTCCCTTGCGGCACAAGTTATAAAATGAAAAAACAGTTCGAGCTCAATTCGTACTCGTTCGACTAAAAGTTCGATTCGAACTCCTTTCGAAATATAAATAATTCAAATATGAGTACATTTTAAAATTCGACAAGTTACTAGTCGCGGCAAATTTGTATAATGAGAAAACTAGTTTGAACTCAATTCATATTCGTTCGACTAAAAATTCGATTCAAACTCCTCTCGAAATATAAATAATTTAAATATGAGTACATTTTAAAATTTCTATAAATTATTCGAATCTCCTCAAATTATATTTTTTTATTGATACTCGGATCATATTCAAATATGAAATTATACTCAATTCGGTACCTAAATGAGTCTCAATCAAATCTTATTTTATACTCGATAAATTTTGTGAATCAAATTTGAAGCAATTCAATACTAAGTTACCAAGTCTCTCTTGGTTCAATGGTAAAATAACTACTCATAAAATTTTGAGTCCAAAAAATCTTAGAATCCATTCTTCCATTCTTGCCTAAGGCAAGAATGTTAAGATTTCAGCTTGAATTAAAAAATAAAAAAAATCAATACTAAGTTGGATTAGGTTCATTTACAGTTTTAATTGTCGCCGTAGGATGAAATAATAATAATAATAATAATAATAATACGCGTTGACTATGCCCTTAGCTCTTGGGAGTTGGGAGTGTCGGACTAGATTGCTAGTTTGCTATATGCCTAGGCCCTAGCTGTTTCGCTACGGTCTTCTTTACCAGTCGCATCAGATCATTCTGGCGCCCTATTTTACCAAATTACTTCTTTGACCCCTTCTCACTTTCACAGGATCCATTATTTAAAATAACAAGCTAATGCTAAAAGTATTCTATATTTTTTTTGTTATAATTAAAATGCTATCCGTTCTATAGGCTCCCCGCAATTGTTGATTATGTTAAATATATATAGTATAAAGTCATGCTATATATTTAAATAAATTTATGTAAATTATAATTATAAAATTTATCAATAGATGAGAATAGTTAAAATTATATAAAAAAATCACTTATTTCACGTCTCTCCATAAAAATTCGTAATATATATTATTTTTTTATAATATATTTAACTTTGTTAAGAGATAAATTTAAGCTTGTAATTTTATAAGATAAATGAAAAAGACTTACTACTAGGCTATATCACCTTTGATCTTAGATATAATTTTTTAATAAATATCACATTATTAATAAATAAGCCAATATTGATTTTTATTATTACTATTTATCTATATTGTTTTGATGGAGGATAAAGCTTCATTCATCGTCAAATTAAACATGCAGACTCTAACAATCTTCCTTTATTTGATAATGACAAAATCAATAGTTTTATAACATTTATCAAGAACTAAAATGCAGTACATTGAAATTAAATATGCCTTAGAATACAGTGAGCTACTGAATTGATCATATCAAAAGTATGAATTTATTAATGTTTGATAATGATCAACAAAGATTTCAGCTATTACATGACAGAAAAGTTTTGGAGCAGTTTCAAATTTACCTCCTCGATCCTTTTTCCTTTGAGAGCCATTTATTTTCATACTCTCTCCTGCAATCAACTCTGATTCTGTCTTCATTAGTTTTTCTTCTTATTTCTTCAACAAAATCTCTGGGACCAATGTGTGATGCATCCATTGTCTCTTCTCCTACAATGTGCGTTCCTTGAAGATTCCTCCTAAGATATGTAGGATCACCAGTAGGAATTTAGATGCTAGTGGTAGTTACTCTACTCGACGATTCTTGTCGTGAAGAGAATCTTCCTTGCTCTAGAGGAATAGCTGATGGAGGATAAAGAGGTGATCTCAATCTAAAGATCGGAGGGATAATGGATATTTGCTTTTGATTTTGTTTTCTCTTCTCCCCCTGAGACTGACTTATTCCCCCTTTGTTTTGTCTTCTTATCGTTTCTCTTTCTCTCCCCTTTTTGGCATCAGAAATCAGGAAGTGTAAAAGTACTCTGTCGACCATAAAGCATAAGTTAGTTCGCAAATTAACCAATATTTCGTAGAGCAGTAACTAATATTGTAAAGCAACAAAGAGACAACTAGCTCGTAAAGCTGTCATCGACATCGTAGAACTGTTGAAAATTTCATAAAATAAAAAAAAGTATGTTAAGTCTCGCCAAGCATCGTAGAGTACTCATTCGTTGAGTAGACAACAAAACATATAGTTGAGCGGTAATGAAGTCGCAATCGTAAAGCAAAATGTTAAGCTCAACTCTACGATTATCATCACTCTACTAACATCAAAGTTCGTAGAGCAAAGTCATGTCTGATAAAAAAGACTAACATTGGAACGTTGCCAAATTGAGGATCTCGAGGTATCCAACAAAAGCATCCTTGATCAAGATCGAAGATCAGATCGTTTTGTGTAAACAACTAGTTTGTTAAAAGAGACATATACCAGTTGGTACGTAAATCAACAGGCTGATGTGACTAGCCGAAAAGAAGCCTGACACAACAACTCTAGAAAGTCAACATTAAGGATTCTAAGGTATATGTGTCATAAAAGCTCCAACGGACACTTTACAAAGAAAATCTTTTGAAAGACTATAAATAACTTTGAGAATTCAAATTCAAGAAGTTGTTGATAGCTGGTGAAACAAGAGTGATAGGAACAAAAGGCCAATCACAAGGAACCACTCTATGATTCACCAAGAACTAAAAGTTGAACTGATGAAGATGTAGAGCAGTTTAACACTACGACTCAAGATGTGTTCAAAGCTGCTAAGTACTAGAAGATGTCAAGTCTTATTACAAAGCTTAGCAGCATATCAAGGTTGATCATTCGAAGTTGTTGAGTACCAGAAGGAGTCAAGCCTCAATGCAAAGATCATCAGCACCTTGAAGATTATCTCAATCAAGCTGCTAAGCACTAGAAGAAGGAGCTTAAATGATATCTTAATAGCACATCCAACATCTATCAACAAATAGGAAATCGATTGCCTAAGTGACTTTTGCCCAAGTCTAAATGACTTGTGTAGGTCTGAATGACCTGATTTGTGTGACCGAATTGCAGAGTCTAAGTGACTCGTGGAGGTCATAGTGACCTGGTTTGTGTGACCGAATTGTAATAGATCTTAGTAATCTGGTCTAAGAGACCTTATCCTTAGTGGATATCGTGCTCGTTGAAGAGTGGATTAAGAATTATTCAGTCTCCGAACCACTTAAAACATCCAGTGTCATTTACTTTAAGTCATTTACTTTAAGAAAGTGAGAGTTGTTATACATTAATAAACTTACAATATTTTGCCTTAAGTCTGATGATACGTGACTTTCTTGGTCCCATAAGACAATAGGATTAAAAGGTCTGAGATTAATATCTATATCTTACCTAAACATTCATCATAATGTCAAGTATTAAACAATTTATAAAAAAACCCTCATCAAACTTGGATATGAACAAAATGACAAAAATAATAAACACATATATCAATCTTCAAGCCAACAATCATAGGCAAACTATAACCATAGACAAACTACAACCAAAGGCAAACTAAAAATTAAAACCATTTTCAGTAGCACAACAATAGAAAGCATCACAGCAGCACAACAATCACATCCATACATAAATTGAAACCAGTGAAACCATGTTCAGCAACACAACAACCATAACAAACTTAAATCATAGAAAGCATCATAGTGGCACCGTAGACTATAAAACCATGCTGCAAACTATAAATAGACTGCAACACAAAAACTGAAACCATATACTGAAATAGACTCAAGCACAAACGAAAAATGAGATAATGAAGCAATCAACCTCTTGGACGAAGAGGAAAAACAGATTCTAATTTTGTCATTTGTAACTAAATCTTAAAGCATTCTTTAAGAAAAACAACTTATGAAATTTTTTAGGGGAAAAATTTAGCAATTACATATTAGTAGAAGACAACTAAACTTTATCAATTACATATTACTAAACTGTTGTGTGACAATGAATGGTAAAGCTAAGTAATTGTTTACTTAGCATGATTTTAAATCTACACATCACTAGTTATCACCAATTCCCACCAACTAAGCATATATTATTCCTGAATCATCAAACCACAAATTATCACAAGTTTCCATTGACTAAATATATGTTATATTCTTGAACCTACACAGTTGAAATTTCCAGCAACTGAACTTGTTTCTATACTCAACCCAATTGAAAACGTGGGCAGGGAACAGCCTCTTATGAATTTATGACCAAATTTAATTTATTTATAACTCAATAACTTCAGGTGCATAACAAAGATATCAACTCATACTTTTAACAAGTGCATCACAAAGACGTTAGGCAATATTTATAAGAAGTTGAACTGATGCAAAAATATAAAGCAATACTTTGGTTATAATACTGAGGACGATAAGTTGAGGCTAGACTTTCCCAATCACAAACCTGATTCCCTTTGTTATTATCAAAACCTTCAGAACAAAACAAAATCAACTTGTTACTGATTTGCAGTCAATTGTGAACTAGGGTTCATGAGAAATCATGAAAAATCACAGCAACAATATATTTGGGAGATCAAATAACAAACTTACCGATTAAATGCTATTTAGTTTGTTGTAGATTATAAATTTTGGACGAACAAGGTATAATTTGAACAACTTGTTGCCGATCTACAATCGATGGCGAGCTAGGGTTCGGGTTCGTGAGTCGTCCGTTGCAGATTTGGCTATCCTGAGTTTTGTTACCCTTTTCCCCAATTCGTTTTCATAATATGTGTCCGCTAGAACTTCTAGCGGATCTAATTTTTTTTACTAACCCAGACCCTTTTTTTATTCTGGGCCCTTCAAAATTGCAATGGATGGTTAAGATGTTATATGTCATTATTTAATTCATAGCAAATAGATGGTATAAATTATTGTCATATATATATATATATATATATATATATATATACACTTATATATATTAAAAATATAAATCTTTTATTATATATTTAATTATTAAAAATATATAATATATTTAATTATTTATAAAGGGAGTAGCATTTTATATTTAATCAAAGGGTCCTCTTAACATGTGTCCTAAGAATACATAATAAATACACAGTTTAAGAGAATATTTTCTTGAATTGTGTGCATATTCTCTTAATTTCTGTATTTACACCAAATTCAAGAGAATATACACATAATTTAAGGGAATATTCAATTGAACTGTGTAGTTAGGTTAAGAAATTCATTAATCAAATCATGGAGGGGTACATACGTAATTAAAATAATTTCCAAAAGCATACATATTTCTCTCATAAATCACTTGACACGTCCATATTTCTCCCTTCGACTCTCTCTCTCTCTCTCTCTCTCTCTCTCCCCTTCTCTTTGTATGATATGTTCAACAGTCCAAACTACTTCCTCAGACATCCATTAGTTTACCGGCACCTCTAATCAAACTTTAATGGGAAAAGCTTCCAAGTGGTTCCGTGGACTCCTCGGCCTCAAAAAGTTCGACCCTGTTTCTCCGGCAACCCCAAGCTCCGACCCGAAACAACCCTCAAAGCGACGATGGAGCTTCGGCAAATCCTCCTCCAGGC
The DNA here is from genome assembly GCA_020205555.1 of Panax stipuleanatus. Taxonomy (NCBI): domain Eukaryota; kingdom Viridiplantae; phylum Streptophyta; class Magnoliopsida; order Apiales; family Araliaceae; genus Panax; species Panax stipuleanatus. Next base: position 98,227,233 of record CM035123.1, on the reverse strand, counting down.
AAACAACAAACCACCCCATTCACGTCAAAACCGCCGACGAACAGATACTCTCCCGCGCACCGGCGCCACCCCAGTCTCCTGTGGACAACGGAAGTGATCCGAGCAAACACGCGGTCGCGGTCGCCGAGGCAACCGCTGCTGTTGCGGAGGCCGCCGTTGCGGCCGCGCACGCTGCCGCTGAAGTGGTGAGGTTAACCAGCGGTGGACGGGATGCCGGTAACGTTAACGGAGTGGCGCACGGTAGCATCTCCGGCGGATTCGGGAGTCGTGAAGAATGGGCGGCAGCCGTTAAGATACAGTCGCATTTCCGAGCCTATTTGGTTAGTTCTCAAGTCCCCATCTCTCTCTTTTTAAAAAAAAAATTAATTTCCTTCGAAACAGCCGTTTAGATACAGTCGCACGCACCTCGCCGGAGTCTTGATACGTAGAGAAACTGAATTTTAGACTTTAGTGAAACCGTTAGGGAAAACGACGGCGTAAAGATCATGATTATTTTCGGCCGTCAAATGCGAGGACGTGGTGGGGCGTTTCACGTCCCTGTCTAATTCGGAGAGGAAAGAAAAGAAGGCGAAGGAAAATAATAAGAAAGGAGTCTTGGAGTGTTTTTTTAAAAGAGAAAAGGAAAGAAAGCAGAAGAAAATTCAAAGTATTATTAAAAATACATGTTTACTTGCATTATCATCGGTGTAAAATAAAGGGTATTTGGATCTCTAATATATTTTGTAGTTTAGTGGCAAAGGGTAATTTCATGTCCCATTGCATGGAGTGGTAATTGTTTAAGAAAAGCCGTGTGGACCTAAAAATCTTCCAAAATGTCCTTTCAGCCAGTTGGGTGAATTTTGGCTCTTCTATATGGTAGATTTATTTTATGTTATATTATCTATCATGTACTAATAGGGGAAGGGGAAGGGGAAGGGGAAGGGGAAGGGGAGGGGAGGGGGAGGGGGTATTTCACAAATATAGTAATGGGCTTTTGGGATATGTACAGCTTGATATCTTGTGTACCGTTCTACCCTTTTTGTTTGTGTTTTGGAGTATTAACTCTGATAAAAAGAATGAAATTGATATTTTTACATGAAAAGTGTCGTTATAGATGTATGACGACGGTAAAAACTGTTGTTATAAGATTTATAGCGATGGTTTTCATGTGTAAATATCAGTTTCCGATTATTAGAGGACTATTTTACACTAAAATAGTTACTAGCACTTTTAGCGTTTACAGCGTTTGTGTTTAGTTTTTTGTACGTTTGAGCTCCAAATATTAATATTGCGTTTGCGAGTTTAGTATGTTTGCTTGAATTCTTAATCTAAACGCGCTAAATGCTGAATAAGCTTGTAGATGAACAAGCTCTATATGGAAGGGGCTTTGAAGCCAGGACCAAGCACTTTTCATTAAGGGGGGGAATTTGGAAGAACGCTTTGTGACTTTGAATTCATTTTTTTCTTTTATTTAGAAAAGAGACTCAATTTAGGAGTTTCTGAAAAGTTTGATGTGACATATTTTTGGGATAGAGTGAGTAGATTTTCTGGGAAGGTGTTTAGAATGCCAGACCACCAAAAAGCTTTGTTGGAAGTTCCCAGTGCACTTTAGAGGAATTCCTTGTCCTTTTGGATAATAAGCAGGCTAAGTTTGGTACTTCCATACAGAGGTTTTGTTGGTTAGTTCTGGTCAGGAAAGTAGGCTGAGTTGGATACTCAGGTCTTCAATAGGGTAATGCACTTAATGGGCTGAGTTGAGTTAACTTTTTCTTTGCTTATGGGATGGCTGGCTGGTGAAATGTCAGTCTTTACTATTTATTAGGGTCTCACTTTTGAAAGGAACTTGTTGAGTATGAATAAATGATGTCTTCAAAGTGTGACCGACTTTTTTGAAAATTTCCTAGCTTGTTTCTGCAAATCCCTTGGCGCCATAATCTGAAAATGTCGTAATCTCTTTTAATAATAGAGCTCTTCTACGGTGGACATGAAAATTAGATATGAAAATTGGACACGAGTGTATTTGAATTCCACCTATTTGTATTTTTACCCACCTTTAGGAATAAGTGAAATTCAAATATACTCGTGTCCACATTGAGTTTTTGTTAATAATATATGCAGTTATTAGCATTACTACTACTATACTGCACCACCAGCGATAGTCATGCGTGGACCGTTGTTTGTCTAAATTTGAACTTTAATGGTTGAAAATTTATTTCTTCTAACATTTCGTTGTCTTTGTTGGTGGCTAATTGAAGTCAAGGAGGGCCTTGAGGGCATTAAAGGGACTGGTGAAACTTCAAGCTCTTGTTAGAGGTCACATTGTGAGAAAGCAATATGCAGAGAGCCTACAGCGAATGCAGGCAATATTACGAGTCCAAACACGAGCTCGTGCACTGCGGGCCCAAATTTATGAATCTTCACATTCAACTACTACCAAGTTCTCTCACTTTCATCACCCGGTAAGAACATTCGACTTTCCCTCCAAATTTTTAAATTTGAATTCTCTTGTTAGTTTCATTTCAGAGGTACATCCAAATATAAAGTTGTATGCTGTAGGGCTTTATGCATCCTGTATACACCTTTCCTTGAAAAGAAGATTATATCACATGCTTCTTTTAGGCATGTGGCCCTTGCTAATAAATGGCTATTGTAGAATATATTTTTGCAAAATATTTTGATAACTATCTTGCATGAACCTTAGACTTCTTTAACAGACTTGTAGAATTTTCTTTGACACAAGGTAAAATTGGGATCCGGTTAGCATGAAATTATTTTTTTCGTAAGTTGGTCAATTTGTCAATAGAATGCTGACACACATACAAGTTTCGTCTTCGTGTCAGTATTCTATTAGGTCAATTGACCAACTTATCCTAAAATAAATTTCATCCTAACCACTTTCAGTAAAATTGCTATCGTCTGACAAATTTTGAAACTTTATCCAAGAGATTAATTAATTGAAAATTGGTCGTTACAATGTTTAAGCAGCCGTGTTATTACCAATTACTAGTGAGTAGTGATCGAGTATCTATTCTATCTACAGGGGCCTGCTACTCCCGAAAAATCTGAACATGCAATACGTAAGAATATAGAACATGATCAATCATATATGCTCAAGGTATGGACTTAAGTTCTTTCTAATTAATGAACATTCCTATACTAATATGCAAAACCTAATATTTCCTATATTATACAGAGAAATGGATCGAGATCAAATGCCAGGGTCATCCCCGATAAAGAAAAAGTGCGCTTAAACTATAGCATGGATGAAGAATCATGGGAACAACGAGTTTATTCCTCGAGGAGTGGCTTGACAGACGAGGGAAAGAGCAACAAAACTTATGAAATAGATACCGAAAACTCCCATATAACACCCAAAAGGAGAAGCCTCTTTCAATCTTCTCTATACCCTTCAGCTTCCGATCCAAACAGCCATAGTTTCACCACATCAAAAGACTCAACAATCCAACAAATTACAGTTCCGAGTCCATGTTCTTGTGAAATCCAATCATTTAGCCCTCTCGAGTTTACGGATGAAGTTGAGGAACAATTCTACTCGGCTTCATCGAAAGGTGGTAGTTCCATGAGAGGACCACTCACTCCTTCTAGGAGTGATACTTCAAGAAGCTGCCTAAGCGGCTACTCGGACTTCCCAAATTACATGTCTTACACCGAATCGTCGAGGGCTAAGGTGAGATCCCTTAGTGCTCCTAGGCAAAGAAGTCAATTGGAGAGATCGAACACGATGAAGAGGTTTTCGATTCACATGAGATCATCTAGCACTCAAAGGGTTTCTTCGACATTGCATGCTAACTTCACCAGCAAAGCTTACCCTGGCTCTGGCAGGCTGGATAGGCTTGGAATGCCTATAGGAGGAGGAGGTGGTGATGGAGTTGGGTTTAGTGGTGGCCTTTGGAACAAGTACTAGATTGACTGTAGGGAGTTTAGGCTTTTGTTTATGAGCCAAGTCTTCTTAACATGTGCCCGTTAAACACACAGTTTAAGAGAATATTCTCTTGAATTGTGTGCATATTTTCTTGATTTTTTCATTTGCACCAAGTTTAAGAGAATATGAACACAATTTAAGGGATTATTTTTTTGAACTGTGTACTTAGCATGTGCCTTAAGGACACATGTTAAGAAATTCTTTTAACTAATTATGTAACCAGTTAAATTATTTGTTCATGGTAAAGAGTCTGTCCGTCTCTCTTTTTAAACATTACTATACCTTGGTTCCAAAATTAGGTACCCTATGGCTTTTATAAGTTAATTAGCAAATTTTCAAATTTAAAATCGAAATGAATGTCTAATAAGTTTTGAATACAGTAAATATAACACCTAGCAATATTTTTTTTGTTATTTTATTACGAAAGTTTTTAGTCGAAACGTACTTGGGATATGTAAAAAATAAAAATAATTTTATTTAAATTAATTTATTTTATTTAATCACATATATTTTCTCATTAAATTCTATGTCAACATTCAATCATGCAGGTTTTAAAGGAACCCATAGGCTTACTTATGATGTTGGTACTCTCTCCGTTTTATAAATATAAGTCGTTTTAGATAAATATTTTTGTTCTTTAATATAAGTCGTTTGAGAATTTTAAGTAAACATTAATTGTTTAATTTTTAATATTATTCCAAATATTAAATATAATTTTGATTCTCTTGTTATTATCTGTTCAATAAATAACACTTCTTTTTTTAATACAAAAATAATATAAACAATTAATATTATATTTAATACTTTATAATTATTTTTTTAATACTTGTACACAATTTTAAAACGATTTCTATTAAGCAACGAACGGAGGGAGTACTTGCCATTCAGAAAGTACTCATAAGACTTTGAGTTCAAGTGATCTTGAGATTTATTTCTGTTCAAGACAAAAATGTTCAACATTTCAGCTAAAATTAGAAGAAAAAAAAAAAAACAAAAACGGAGGGAGTACTTGCCATTCAGAAAGTACAAGCCCCCATATGTTTCTATTTGTGTTTAATTGGTCGGGCAAATTCATTTATGGCAAGTAGTACTGGCATGACTGCACGAGTATCAATGAAACTCAAAAATTACTCGAATCGTTTTATATATAAAGAATCACATTTATAAATTTGTTTTGTTCCATATAGAGTTCACTTTTTATTAATGGTAAATAAAAATAGTATATATTTTTAAATTTATTATTATACTATACTATAAAATTAACTTATTATTTTTCAGAGTATACTTGAAACAAAATTATATTTTTAATCAACTATATAATTAAAAGCACAAACTTCGTTTTATAAATTTTTGATTCAACTTTTTTCTTTCTTATCCAAATTAGTATAATTAATATACAAATTTATAAAAATTAAATATAATTCAAAATTTTAAAGTATTTAAAGGAAATTCCAACTTGTAAGGAAAAAAGGAAGGTGTTTTTTTTATATCTCTAATAGAAAAAAGAATTTCTAAAATAGTTTTTATTTTTGGTTCTACAAATTTTATTGCAAGCTTTTTTATCTCAATTTTATTAGAATTTCGAGAAAAGTTTGTTAATAAAGGAAGTAATATAGAATTCCTTTACAAACTTATATAAAATTAAAAATGATTATTTTCTTATAATCATAACTAAATTAATTTATACCTCATTCAAATGTTTAGCTTAATAATTAATAGAAGGAACCTACAATATATAACTCAATAATTTATTATTTAAATAAATATTTAATTATCTAATAACTACAACTATCTTTTTAAAATCCTAAATTAATTATGCATCTTAAATTTAATTGATTATCTCAAAAATTATAATAACAATCATTATTCATGTCACATGTGTTTTTGTGAGCTTGTATTAGTATATATGAGACTTTTTTATGGAACATAGCCACGTAAGGAGTATATTTAAACATTTAAATAAAGCTCATAAAAACTTGTTAAAAATAATCATCAGCAGGACCTTCAATTTATTTTTAATTTTTTGAATGCCCTATTTTTTTGAGTAATACAGTATAATTTAATTAAAAAAATCAATTAAACTTAAAAAGGAAGAGAATCAAACAAACTTGATCTCTGCCTTAACCACCAAGTCAAGACCTCATTGGAATCTGCTACGAAATTTACATTATGCGCAACAAAAGCACCTGAAGTACTAAACATAGGTATTAGTTTGATAATGCTTGGAGCAGCAAATTCAGATTTGACAAGAATCTCATTTTTTTAGTAATATCAAGGGGGAATTGGCCCAAAAGTTAGGGATACGGTTATCATGAAGTTAACTTCATGGTAAGTTGGTCAATTAATCAATACAGTACTGACACGCAGAGAGAAATATCACCTCCCGGCATGCGTGTCGATACTGTATTAGTTAATTGACCAAAGTTAACTTTATGCTAACCACTATCAAAAATTAGATAGCTAGCACATGACCTTCATTAATCAACCATCGGTGTTGTCAATAATGTAATGCTATGTGCTTATGAATTTATTATTAGGATAATACTATGTGCACCAACTGTAAACAAAAAGTTATACACCTGTGTGCGCCAACTGTACATAAAAAGTTATGCACCAAGAGTAATACTCATATATTATTTACCAATAAAAATGTGTAAATTATTCAATTGTAGGTATCACTTCCTATTTTCTCTCTTTTTTTATACTGTGTGCGCACAATTTTTTGTAAATAATTGGTGTTCCAAGCATTACTCTCATTATTAACAAATAGTCCCTCCATTATACAAAACTAATCGCATACGTTTAAGTTATAGATAATCTATGATATCTTAAAATTTAAATTGATATGAGAATTTTTATTCAATATATTGA